>NW_019379537.1:16479-109954 GCF_000648655.2 Copidosoma floridanum
TTTTTTATACATAAATAATAAAAAAAAAAGTTGTACTATGTACTCTTTTAGAATTTTATAAGCCCTTTAAACCCAAACCTTAAAAATAAGTTTCCACGCAATTAACGATTACACATAAGCCGAGAGAGGACAATGTACCATTTTTTCAACAGTTTCTTGGTGTCCTGATGTCTATCGATGCAAACAACCATCATAATCAGGACGCGGGACTAAAAGTCTCGTGCCGATAAAAAAAGGAGGGGGGGGGCTAGAGTGCTGGCACGCGTGTCCTGAATTAACTGCGAAAAAGCGCGGCAATTTTACTGTTACGTGATGCCAACAACTGATGGTCTCTGCGGGTGTTGGTACACAAATGTACTTCGTAATCGAGATTTTCTAATTTTTTAATTCAACCAGAGAGTGAATGGAGGGATACTACTAAATTTTTTTGTAGGAAAAGATGCAATAGTTTTGCTAAAATGTAGCGAAGGCAGTGCAACGTAAAATTATTACTATTCAAATCATCAGGAAAATTTGTGAATTTTTTTTAACGTTTTTTGTCCAGAGAATATTCGATCTGTGAAACTATTAAGTTTTAAATCTCAACACAAGATTTTATGGAGAGCAATAAACTTGGGAACATTTTTTATAAAAAAAAAAGTGTAAAATAATTAATTGTACAAAAAAATAACTTGACCAACATAAATAGGTCACACAGTACATTTTCAAAAGATTTTAACCGAACGTAACTATGTTGGTCACAAAATCGTAGACTTTTTTGAACGTAGAGTCTTATGGGAGCCTGAAACTTCCCTTCTCTCTGAAGAAGTATTAAAAAAACTGAGGAAAAATTTTCCTCCGACCGATCCCTGCTTCTTAATCCGTTATAAAAATCGTACATCTACCAACTACCACATTATTAAATATTAATTTCCAGCCAAGTACCGATGCCACCTTGAAGGCAGTCTTGTCTTGACTGACGTCACTCTGAAGGCGTCTTAAGCCAGAATAAATTAATTCTCTCGTATCGATAATCGCCTCTCATTTACGTGCGATTCAATGATAAACTTTATTAGACTCTTTACTCTCCGTTGTTGGGTACACATTGAAAAATGTAAATCAATTTTATCGTAAGAACAATATTTATGTGAACAAAAAATAAATGTCAGTGATCGAGAGAAGCAGCGCGTCTGGCAAAAATTGATCTCATCAACTTGTGCACAAGCTCGAGGCTGATGCGCAAAAAATAAAATAAAAATTAATACTGCAAAGGCTGGATGTACCCATTGTGTCCTGTAAAAAACGAACCATCGCACGACCTGCATGTAATATACGTACATGTAACTGTCAGGCCGCGTTAGCTCCGACGCAAGTACACACGATCACGAGCGCGCGTTAAAGGACGTATGCAAATATTACGCGACGCGTTGGTAGGAAAAAAAAAAAAAAAAAAAAAAAATTGCAACGCACGCACTGACATACATCGGTAGGACTGCGTGCGCACGCGTGCCTTACTTCTTACTTTTTATTTGATGCACTTGCGAGAAGGAGAGAGAAATTGATGTCTAATAAGTGTTTCAGACTCATGGTATGGAGATATTGGACTTTATCTGTACGTAAATGTGCGGGCACGGATGTTTTTGCACATTCTAGTAGAAAAAAAAAATTTTCTCTCTTAAATAAACTAAAATCTGAACAAATTTTTTTGTGGAAAAATGTATGATGCGTTGAAGTTTCTTCATTACATTCATGCGAAGGTAGATAATGAGACTTGTTCAATCGAAATTGATACTGTGGTTATTATTTTGTAATGATTTATGAACGAACGTATTGTAACATGCACAGTATATCTATGTGTTCTGTATATTAGCTGACAAGTAGCGCCGCTTTGATGGTTGAAAAGTGAACTAATTCTACTATTAAGCAATGAACGAATTTCAAATTTTATCCCGCCATTTAAGTCGAAATATAAGTTATCTGGTAACTTGAACAGATTTTTTAAATTGTGCAGTTCAGGGCTCCCGTAATACATTTTATTGCAATATAAAATCGAGAATGTCGTACTAACGAGATGTGGTCTGTTTTTATGTTAGAGATCGACTGATTTGTAGAAGAAGCTTCATGAGCAAGAAATTAAAATGAGCTGAATAGATCCATGAAGCTGTACTTGTAGAAAATATTTATCATTGAAACAATTAAAAAGCTAAACAAAAAATATCAGGCATTAAAGTGAAGAAATTAGATCAAGTCAAAAAACCAACACTCAAAGGTGCATGGATTGCAGCTCATGAATCATAAAAATATTTATTAAACTATAACTACGATAAAATATAACTACGATATTAATTTCGATAATTCAAGGCTACTTAATTTCTTTTTTCATTTTCTTGCAGATGTAAACAAAAAACTTTTGCAGTACAAGCACCATTTGCAGGTTATATATTTTTCCATCATATTTTGCATTTTTCCCACTATTTGTCACGAAAAGATTTTCTGCACTCAAGTTTATTCGAAATATCGAATGTATCAAAACATCTATGCTAACACATTTTTTTATCACTGAAATTTTTAGCTAATGCACCTATACTATTAGTATTTAGTTAGGGATTGATTGGCACAATGTTTTTGAGAGATTTTGCCGTGCATTTTAAGGGTTTTTTTTTTTCAATAAAAGAAAATGGTATTTATTGATGCTCTAGTAACAAAATACTTTTTTTTACGTTAGGTAAAAAGTTGGTGTAAAATTTTAATGGTCGAAACGTGGAGTGATTGTCAAGATACTAAAAACATGTGATTAGACTATGAATACGTAAAACTAATTAGTTTTCAAACATTGTTATCTGACAGTCTACATTTTTTGCATTTCAAGCATTAAGTAACTCCGAAAGTACGAGTTTGGGATTAAAAAGTTCTTAGGGAAAAAAGTAATTATGCCAACCTCTGAGAATCGCCCCACGTGTTTTAGTAAAATAAAAAAAAAAAATGTTCAATTTTCGTAAAATTAAAGTAACACAGAACTCAGTTCGTACTATGCCTATATTGTAGTCCAAACTAAATTCATCGAATTTCAATCCATAGAAGGAATAATCATAAAAAAAAAAAAAACAAAAAAAAAACCAACTGAACTTTACCGAAAATGTTTCACGTGTCAGCCATCAAGAACGAAAAGAAAAGCGCACAATCGGCGCATTGTTTTTTTCGCGGTTCGGCAACCTTTCGAGAAATATATGCGCGAGACGATCCAGAATTCCGTGCGCGTTCTGGTGAATAAGCCCCTTCCCCTCTTGCCTCTTGATTTTTGCCGGTGTTTTACGATGACGCAACAAAGGGACGGGATCGGGGTTCTTTTTCTCGTCGAGAAGGAGCTCGTGCCTCGAATCTCCGAAAGCTTGGGTTTTACGAGTTGCTCACATTTATTTTATCGAGAGATTCAGGTTTATTTATTTTTTTTTTTTTCTCAAAAATTCAAACTTTGAGAGACAACTGCTGGAAATCATATTTTGCGAACAGAAAATGCAAAGATTTGCAAGAACATGCCAGTAATAACTGCGTGTATCCTTGTAATTGTACAAACAAATTTTGATTTGCAAGTTGATGAGAAAAGACCTTGAATTTTCGACAGCTGTAGTAATAGTTATTTTTATTTTATTTAATGCAAAATTTTGTTTAAATAATAAAAATGCATGAGATAAAAGAATAAATAAATGAATAAATGAAAATTCAATAATATTACAATCTAAATTTAATGTTACGTAAACCTAATCATGTTTTTAGTAATAAATCAATTAATTTTGTAAATTTAGAGCACATGCACGTTTATTACTTTTAAAATATTACGATTTAGTCGTCTACCTCACAAGGGGCCCCACAAAATGTGAGTCCGACCATGCTAAGGGAAACTTGAAAGCTGTCCCAGTAATATTCTAAATTTAGAGAAATAAAAAAACCGAAGGTCGAAACCAACCGAATGCGGAAAGGAGGCGACGCATTGTACACATTGTAAAAAATCCATGTTGAGTACATTAAAAAAAATATATATAATCATAATCATATAATAAAGCAGGTAATGCTAGAGGTATTATTTCGTTTGCGTGTCCCTAAAAAAATCGTCAAATTTTTAACACTTGTCGCTTTTAGTGTAAAGTAGTAAAACCCATATGTTATAGTGCGATATTTACGGAGGAAAAAGAGGAACCAACTCTCGAGTGACCTAATTAAAAAGTGCGCGTTAATTAAGCTAGTATAATATGCTTGCGCACTCTAAATTGACCCTATTAAGCAAGGACGAGAAAATCGCTTTTCCTACCTACATTCAACGATGAAATTCAATGACTCACAGCAACGAGTCTACGTACGCTAAAATATTTACACTATTTTTGTTTGTTTATGTAATAATTATTATTTATTACTTTTGTTGTTACCATATATTTATACAGCGGTGCGTAAAGATGACAACACACCTACACCCAGTTTTATACAAGTTTATTTATATATATTTTTTTTTTCATTTTCGGGTTAGTGCGTTGTATACCCTGGATTTTAGACTCCGTGAGATAGTTACAATGCAAGGCGAAATAATAATAAATGAAGGTAAAAAAAAAAGATTCGTTATACCAGGCTCCTGTTATTGGAAAATGTCAGTGCTTCGCGAAAAATAAATAATATTTTTTCTAAAAACCAGAAAAAGTACTTGAAAAACCAAGAACAGTCACAAGTATAGCGTATTACAAAGAGAAAATAATACTAATGAATAAAAAAAATCGAGAATTGGAAGAGCAAAAAAAAAGTCAAAGGTTAACAAATAATGTTGAAAGGCACACACTCACGACCATAATTAATCGTATAGAAATAAAAGAACTACCACACAATGACATAGCAAATGCACGATATACCATCACCACAAGGATAATAAAAATTAAAATAAGTACAATATATATACGTATAAATAAACACTAAAGAGTTGTTAAATCAGTGGACGGGGTACATATATGGTACAAGTAACGTGGGGAAAGGTTGTACTGCTAGGTAAATACAGAAATTTTTCTTTTAATTTTCTTTAAATTATTCGTAAGTGAATGATAAGTATTTTTTGACGTCTTTCGTTAGTTTTGAAAACTGAGGGACACCCGTCTTTTGCAATCATGTGCGACACTCTTTTTTTCTCTTTTTCAACGCGTTCCTTAGTAGCATTGACTAATAAATAAAAAAAATAAATAATTAAAAAATAAAAAATAAAAATGCAGCTCTACGCTTCACATAAATGAACTGCGAGATGATTCGTGAAACAAAGATGCATGCAAAATACGTGATATAAGTTAAGAACTTGTTTGCTCAGTTCGTCAAAAATAGCGCAACTTTTCGATTTAAAGGAAAGAAATAAAGGAAAATAACAACAATAAACCACAAAATCGAAAAAGTGCGCGAAATCTCGAACAACTGTTCTCAATCGTCAGGGGAGGGGACACACTTGATGCATGAAAAAACACGAATAAGTCCATTTACATATATTTAGTTTCGAGGAATCATTTTTGAAAGTTTCAAGGGCGAAGTAGGAAGAAGAAAAAAAAACGAGGCATGAGAAAACAAAGATAATAATATATACACACTCGTGATGTATAAACGGAGGGAAACTAAAAATATACATATGCCCGATTTGCTTATTAGTCTCTTTTTCTTACCATCTAGTCCATCCAGCATTTCCGGTGGATTGTGGTGGTCCGACGAGTCAAGGCCCGCGGCTACGCTGTCATTCAGGCCGAGTCCGCCTCCACCGCCTATGCGATCACCACCGCCACCACCACCCCCAGATTGGGGGACGCTGTCCTCGTTCATCACACCGACCGGATGACCCTGAGATACAATCAGACGTTTCACATATACATATATATTTTTTTTCTGGTTAATAACAACAAGATGTGCGAGTATATGTGAGTGCAAGTGTCTTTACTACACTAAGAAAAAAAAAAAAATTATAGAGAAATTCTAGCAAAAATTACCATTTCGCACAATAAATCGGATGCCAGTTGGCAAAAAAGGAAAAAGTTGTTATTTTTTTAAATTAAATGTTATTGTTTTAACAGTTAAAATTATGGTTAGAACTGTAAAAATTTCGATGCAGGCAGGTAAAATTTATTAACCGATGCTATTAAGGTTTACTGTTCCAGTATAATAATTTTTACTTTTCGAACCACAATTTTTATCTGTTAAAACAATAACCTTTACTGTTAAAAATAATAATTTTTTTCCTTTTTCGCCAGCTTGCATCCGATTAACTGTGCGGAATGGTAATTTTTGCTGGAATGGCTATTTAATTTTTATTACTTTTTTCTCTCAGTACATACAACAAGAATTATCAATTGGTTGTTAATGTTAACAAATAATTTAAAATCATTAAAAAAAATTTTTTTTTCACAAGAAATGTGTTATCAAAATAGTGTACCTACAAAGTTATTAACACAACAATGTTGATNCAGCTTGCATCCGATTTACTGTGCGGAATCTCAATTTTTGCTGGAATTTCTCTATAATTTTACTATTTTTTTCTCTCAGTGTAGAAAGTGTATTTTTATCTCTACGGTAAGATTAATAAATGAAAGTCCAGAACATTGACTACATGCTTTAGTATTTGTCAAGCGATTGGCATCGAAATTCATTGAATAAGCATGCCCAACAATAAACGCGCATGGAATGCCACGGAGCTGTATTCCGTTATGTGCACATTCGTATAACTGTATGAATGAACTTTGTATGAGAAAAAAAAAGACAGAAACAAAAAGTAGTCAATCAGGGCCAGTGGGGGGGGGGGGCTAAGCAGGGTAGAAGTACCCCAGACCGAAGCCTCAGGCTTGGGTACCTAACGAAATATAAATATCGAACGTAAGTTGTAAAGTTGGCAACTAAAATTTTGAATCAAGTACCTGAGTATGAAAACCTATTTGAATCTAGTGTTGTTGAAAAAAATGTAAGTATACTCGGTGAAAAAGTTAGAGTAATTTTTACTTTAAAAACTATTAAACTATATAATGTATACGAGTGGACACGGTAGCACAGTGGTTTAGGCTACGGTGTAGCTCGAGGGCTTGTTAACACATGCTCACGAGTTCGAGACCTAGCCTTTTTACTCACTTGGCTTGCACCTCGGAGAAACTAATTTTGTTATGTGCGTATTTCGGTCCGATAGTTTGAAAAGCATGTAAAATAAAACTGTTACTCAATGGTTTTTTAATTAAATTTAAAAAATTTAATTATTTTTAAATTAAATTATATTTTTTTACTAAACGAATCTTTGAGGCAGAATATGTCGAGCAATTGTCATGTATTTCGTTTACCAAACGCTTGCTTGATTAAGGACGTTCATTACACATAGCGTTTTGTCTAGAATCTTCCAGAAATTTCAACAGGATACTCGTAATGATATTAGAAAGTCACATATAAAATTTGAGACCGTTTTACAACACAGTTTTTTAGATATTAAACGTTGAAAAAACTTAAATTTAACACGTAACCTTATGGAGGAGTCACATAAAAATGGAATTTATAAAAAATGGTCTGAAGAATTTTTCCAATTTTTTTTGCATGACGCAATACCATAAAACTAATATTATATTCAATTTCCAAAGGGACCGAGAAGTTATTTTAGTAATAAAATAAAAAAACAGTGTTAGACGCATGTATATAGGTATACAAATGCATGCAAAACAGTTGCCGTCTCTGCCGCATGCTCGCTCTCCCCTCATTGCACCCTCTACATTTTCCCACTGACTGTAATGAACGTCCTTACTGAAATGTCATAGACATATGTGACTACCCTACGGACTTTAAATTTACAAATGACTGAATTTAATTTAAGGTTATGTTTTTCACTGCAACTACACGTTTATGAGAACTTTCACATGCATGGCTCAAACGGGTTTTGAATTACAATTAACAACGTTCATCTACAAGTATATAGCTAAATGTAAACAAAATATCTCTAATGTGTTCATAAAATTGCAACGCAAATTTTACCAGAGTGGTGAAACATACTAAATAATAACATAAGCAATACAAATAAAAAGTAAAAGCTACTAGTCAGTTGCCAGTGTTATCAATGTGCATCAATGTGATGCAAAAAATTTTTTTATTGTATTAAGCAAACCATTGGTTACTTGAAATGCTAGGGTGTTATTTAAACTAAATTTTCAAAGATTTTAAGCATTTCCATCAACCAGTTAATCCAAAACTAATTGATCAAAGCAGCTACTTATTGTAATATAGTATAAAATTCTTTGAAAACAATATAATTAAATGTGCAGACTTACAGATAGAGAGAGGTTGTCGTGAAAATCAGACATATGATGATCGAGCTCTTGCTTTATTGGGGCCTGTGACTGTGGAGACACAGATCTACCACCGTCTTCTAGATCCACTCCAACCACATTGTTGGACTTTAGGATCGTAGGACTTGACTTGTAACTACACTGAGACGATGCCTGAAATCATTAATTGAAAAAAAATTCCATCTTGAGCTTTAGATTTTTTATGAGTATTGAACTTATGTCTTATCAACTGTGCCAGAGAAGTAATTATTATCTCAAACATCAACTGGTAATAATGGCAAAGAAGTTATCAGTTAAGATTGTGTAGATGAGAAAGTTTTTACTCTATTGTTTCTTTAGCAATGCACAGCATATGGAATTCTATTTGAAAATTGTTTAGCTCTGCCATAGTGTTGACTATCTAACCCCACTTTTATAGAGTACTGTTTTTTTTATTAACCACGTTTTTTGTCTATATAATCACCTTATGCTGAGTAATGCAAAACTTTTCGATTGTTTACTTAATTTTTGGAAGTTGCAAACTAAATAAAGTTTTTACGATTTCACAATCTTCCTTGAACCTTAACTATCAATCCATAATAGTGTATATACACGTGTACAATATTTATAAGATAAGTACTTTTAATTGACATGAAACAAATATACAACAAATTGATTGTCTTTTTCTTCTGGTACCTTAAAAATTTGTAAATGCAACATTTTGCATGATTCTTATAAGGATTAAATTATTTTATCTTAGATTTTTCGTTTAAGTATATGGTTTCGTGGGATAGTGGAAGAGTTTTTTCAATACCTCAAAGTTTTTTGAGTAGTAATCGACTGATGAACAAAGGGAATACATCAAAGATTGTAGTCCCCCCTTGCGATTATTTTAATTACAGATTTTTCGTTCTCATCCATTTCTCTTTCTTTTATACTGACATCAAAACTTCTTCAAGACTTGAATCATCAGTGCCATACAAAAATCAATTGTTCTCATGAAGGTTGTCATTATTCATCTCTTCGTCCTCTGATTCTTCTGATTCGTTTTGAAATTCATTTTTATCACGAACATCAATACCATCTATATTAACATGATCTTTTGTAGCATTTTTAGTATGAAAAATATTTTCCGGTGGTATGTTAGTTTTTGGAGTTACTTTGTTCTCATTTGCTTTTGAAATATTATAGAACTTAAATTTTGTACAGTACGTCTTAATTTTTGATTTTCCATAACTCATCAGCTCATTAACATTTTGAAGCAAGATAACTTTCAACTATAGAACTTACTCAGAAACAGTATTTTTTATTTTTGTTTATAAAACAATTACTTATTATGAAGTAAAATAATTCGTTTGAAATTTTACATCAACTCAAATATATGGATATTCATTTGTTTATTTTGTCAACATTTATTCTTACTGCCTACGTAAATCGTACCGCAAAAATGCTACCGATGAAGGGCAGTTTTAGGGCCAGCTAAGGCTGCCGACTTCGGAATAAAAGTGCGCCGTAGTTACAATTCTCAGTAGGGCTATGAAGTAAGACATGCAGCAATCGGACCGAATTTTTCATTATACTGCGCCGAAAGTTCCTACTTTCGGCGCAGTGTGATGATAAATAGAATACGCACCACGTGCGGAGGTTAATAAATGTCCTAGATTTCACGTTATCCGCAGTTTATTCACGTGAAATTTGCGACATTCTTAACCTCGCTCACTAGGTGCGTAATATACTATTTGTGTGCAGCAGCCACATGACGTTTTCTGTTCAGGGTGTACTTCCAATATCAAGTATAACCCCCCACTGAACCAACACCGCTTCTTCTGATGGTAATATATTATCCAATACTAGAAGTCCACCGTATAGTATGAAAAATCTATACTTCGTGGTTTTACATTTAGATGCCTCACCTAGAGAACGAGTTCCTCTTCGAAATTCGCATGACACTTGACAAATTCATTAATCTAGCTGACAACCATTTTTGACTAATATTGTCC
Organism: Copidosoma floridanum; assembly: GCF_000648655.2. The sequence goes on from NW_019379537.1 coordinate 26,756, forward strand.
AGTTTTAAACTAGTAATCGACGTCCAATACTCCATGAGTTTTTCCTTAACACCAAGATACATGCAATTCAATGTAAAATCATTAGCCATATGAATTTACTATTGTAAGAAAATCATGGGAGAGTCTCCAATATGGTGCTGAGGATCTTTTTTCATCCTTGAAATGATGCATCAATCCTTTCAGCTTCTTTTGTACAACGAGCAATAATCAAGTTGTCTCTTTTTTCTGTAACCAGTATCTGTGCACCTTCCATAGACAGTGTGGCTTTTTACACACTTGATGAAAGATTGTGATGGCCTATCACAATTTATGCACATTAATTTCACTTTAAATAAACGTTCTTAAAAGTTTACTCCACTTTTCACAGAGTGTTTATATTTAAAATAAACTTTTCCAAGTGTAAATTTGTTGATAACAGCTTTTTTTTTACCACAATATGTTGCTGTGACAAAAGGCTTGTATACACAAGGGTTTGTATAAACTCTACCCAATATTTGTCAGAACTCAAGGATACTGGATTTACATGGAAATACGTCATAGGTATTCATCTGTATCTTCCAAAAACTTTCTTCATCTATACTTAGTAGGATTTAGTGTACATTGCAGATCTTCTGCAATACTACAACAGATAAACTGTGCTGCATAAGTGGGATCATTTTGATTAAATTTTTAAATCTGGTATTTTAGTTTCTTTTTTTCAAGTTAAAATGCATGTGATGAAGGTATATTGGCATCAAATTTTTTAATTTCGAATAATGAAAAATCAATGTGTCCATATGTTGGTTTGCATTCTGTGGCATAGAGTCTTAACATTTCTTTAATATAGGATTCATTAGAATTTTTATCATAATAATCAGTTTATCATACACGTGCTTGGTAACACAAACCATACGGTCCAAGACTTTTATAGGGCAAGTAGTAAACGGGCCATATATTTCTCTATGGCAGCCGTAATCTTTTTCCAATCGGGAGGCACAAGAAAATTAGGCCAAAGCTTATGCGTATGAGTAAAAATTTTAGAACTAATGACTCAGATGAGACGTGCAGACAAGTATTACAATAACCATTTTTCGCAGTATTATTTGCATTCTTGGACAATCATATCCACTATTTATCATACATTATAAGTAAGCAAAAAAATGTTGAGCAGACATCCATGAAACAGTTATGCATTGTGAAAAATACTTATTACTAGCTTTAATTAAACTTTACACTGAGTTTACTGCTAATGCCAGTATGNAAAAATTTTAGAACTAATGACTCAGATGAGACGTGCAGACAAGTATTACAATAACCATTTTTCGCAGTATTATTTGCATTCTTGGACAATCATATGTAATGTTTATCATAGAATCCGTGAAACAGTTGTACACATCATGTCATATCATATCTCAACATTGCGCAAAATATTTATAAGTAGTTTTAATTAAACTTTGTACTGAATTTACTGCTAATGCCAGTATCAAATTGATTAGATTAAGTTTATAAAAATCAAGTTTCTCTACTCTACTCCATATCGTTATCTCAAAGTACACTTAGTTTTTAGTTATTAAGCGCATTATATTATATAATTTTACAACTGCGTGGCTCCTAGTGGAACACGCACCTTATTTTGTTCAATTTTATGGCCTATAGCCAACTGTGTAATAATAAATAAATACATGAAACATGTGTATAAGCAAACGATAATTTTATTAACCGTTCATTGGTATTGAAAATCATAATGCATTGAATATTGTAGTAAAACATTACGTATCTGCTTATTAGAGAAAAAATAATATGTGCTATAATAATGTGTAAAAGTTGTTACAGAGTGTTTCCTTAACAGGTACGATTAGCAAAAAAACACATGGTAACCAGCTAAAGTAAATGACACTTGGATAATAAAACGGTTCTCTAATAAGACTAAAACTTTTTATTTTTCCATCTAATGTTTGAAAGTTGCAAACAAAATAAGGTTGTAAAAAGAACAAGTGTTTACAATAATTTTTTATGTTTCTGAGAAAAACGTGTGTGTGTGTGTGTGTGTAAAAAGTAAATAAAAAAGCTTGCAGAAGCAGAAAGGTATTTGAAAAATGTGTATTGATGACTTGGGAGAAAGAGGTACAAGAGAATCAGGTCAAAGCTCATGAGTGAAAGTTTTAGGAATAATGACTCAGATGGAGCATTCAGACAAGCATTGCAATAACAATTCCTTGCAGTAATATTTGCATTCTTGGACAATCATATCCACTATTTATCATACATTATAAGTAAGCAAAAAAATGTTGAGCAGACATCCATGAAACAGTTATGCATTGTGAAAAATACTTATTACTAGCTTTAATTAAACTTTACACTGAGTTTACTGCTAATGCCAGTATGAAATTGATTAGTTTAAGTTTATAAAAATCAAGTTTTTCTGTTGTACTCCATATTGTTATCTCAGGGTTCATTCAGTTTTTAGTTATTAAGCGCATTATATTATATAATTTTACAGCTGTGTGGCTCCCAGAAGAACACACACCTTATTTTATTCAATTGGTCCTTTGGCACGTTGATTAATAATAAGTAAATAAATGTGTGAATCAGATGTATAAGCAAGCAAGTATTTTACTGAAAGATGATTGCATGGAAATATTTCCATGTACTAAGTAATTGTACAAAGCTTGTACATGAAACTACTGTGTGAAGCACCAATGTACAGGAAAATTTCCAAACAAATCAACTAGCTGACTATTGAATAACAGTTCTATGGTATTGAAAATCATAGTGCACTGAAAATTATAGTAAAAAATACTATCTGCTTATTACAGGAAAAATAATATTTGCTATTATAATGTGTCAGAGTGTTTCTTCAACAAGTACGATTAGCAAAAAACACATGGTCAAACCAGCTAAGTAAATGACATTTGGGTAATCAAACGTTTCTGTCATGAGAATAAAAGTTGTGTCTCATAAGATTATCCAACTAAACAATGTTTTCAATCAGTTGGCACATGTAAATGTACTTCAAAGGACAAAACTTGGGACAACACAAAACAGTAAGAAAGAGCTCCTCACCTGAGAATCAGAGAGGAATCTTTCGCTGGGTGGTCCCGAAAGCGTAACATCGTAGTTCCCTGAGATTTTTCGTTTCCTCTTTTCAGGATGGCTGTGTACGCTAGGCGATTCTGAATGCCTGATGTTAGCCTGGACCGCGGGTTCAGGGCTTGGGCTCTTCTCGTCGGGCTTGTTATTGACACTGTTGTCCGTCAGGCCTCGGATCTGCAGAGCCTCGGCGGTCTTGAGGAACATGGGCAGCAGGTGCTGACTGACGTTGACCTCGCCCTTGTACATAAAGTGCAACAATGCCTTCATCTCCGTATCGTTGACATCTTTGAGAAAGATGATCGGGTGGGGATGAATGTTTTGCAGAAAGATGTTCTCGAAGTAGGGACTGCAGGCTGACAGTATCGTCTGGTGGGCCTTGAAGGTCTCACCGTCGCAAGCGAGGGTCACGTCGCAGAGGGCCTCGCGCGCCAACAGCGAACTCAGGACGTCAGTTAGGTTGGCCGGATGGTTGTTCCAGCGCAGACAGTACTGCTGGTCCATCTTGTTTATCTCCAATCCCGACCCTGCAATCAATCGAAAGTTTCAAGGCTTTAGTATCTCGTGTTCACTCAATTATTTGTACAGTTAACTCAATTGTTATTATTTATTTATTTTTTAGTTCGAATTACTTGTACGTGAAGCATATTTTTTTAGCGATTAAGTATTCTCTATTTCTTGTTTTCTATTTATAGTTTTTCTCTCTTATTCCTGTCCTTTTCTACACCTATCTGTCCTACCTATATCGTGCAACTGCTGTTGTTTACACTCACTTGTTGAAGCACACAGTTAGCACTCATGGCGATATACTTATTCTTTTGAGCACAACAATTGGACAAACACACGAACAAATAAACAAAAATAAAAAAAGAAAGAAAAAAATACCAGTTATATAGAAAAACGGTTTCTAGTACCAGCAGAAGCACAGTACTAAGCGCGCAGAGAGAGAGAGAGAGAGAGGGAAGGACGGAACATACGGAGCTCTGTGTATATACATATATACAGGAAACCTACTACAACTACAAAAACACAGACACACACACACACACAGACACACGTGCCTCTCTCGGCTAACTGTAACTGTAACTTCACTAGTGCCCCACGTCGGTCGAGCGTATAGCAGACCTTTGCTTCTTTTTTTTTCCTTTTTTTTTATTGTGTAGGTATATAATCGTCAACTGCACTTTACTAAGAAGGTGTGTGTAAGATTTCCAAGTATATTTATCCGCATTGATGTAAAGACAAACATTACAAGTCTTGATGCGAAAGATTATCGGAGCGAGAATTCATGTAAGATTCGTATGTACCCAAGAGCCAAGGACGCGCTCGCATTCCAAAAATTTTTCTCCTCCTCCTCCTCGACGCGTATATACATGGTATATGGCACACACAACCTATAAAGTATCACAAGCGAAAAAAAAAAGTAAATAAATAAATAACATAAGCAAAGTATGTATATCGCATCAGCAACAATCAAGGGAACGAAAATGTAACTCACTCCAAGTGCATCGTATGCGTATAGGTGTGCACGAGATGTATTTTTTTATTTTTTTTTTTTTTATCCAAAATGATAATATGTGATGCAAGAAGCCTCCCCTCCGACGACTCGTGTACTTGTAGGTATATAGATATATTTTTGAGTGTGGAAGTAACGTACCGTCTGTACCAATACACATAGGGGAGGGAGAGCAAGGGAAGAGAGGAGGGTACGTACGACGAGCGATGCGGAAGGGGACAAAATAACAAAACGAGGACTGCTATAGGTATATTATTCGTGTGTTTTACAGCAGGGCAGATCGGAGCAGCCAGCCTGCACGCACATCGTTATACCTATATACATAAGCGTGTACTGCAAGGGAGAGAAATTTTATTGAGAGAAAAAAGGAGAGGAGGACGCTCCCCGTTCTTTTGATATACTCTCCGTCTCTCTCTCTTTCTCTAGTGTAGATATCTGCTCATTTTCTAGTTTGTGTTTTAACATGGATGCGAATGTGGGCAGATAATGTGTACACCTATATTTACAGCCCTCCGATCTGATATGTCGCGGAAGCTGATTCGTATTCTCCGAAAAGTACTTGTGCCCCCCCCCCCCCCAAGACTCGTGCACGGAGGTTAATCGATTGATAAAAGAAAACAAAATAAAAAAAAAAAAAGGTTTAGCTGCTGCACTTTACCTAAATACACGGACGTATGCGCACATATACGTCGTCGCCGTCGTCGTCTCGTCGTGCAGCGTGCAACAGCGCGTACCTTCGTCTTCTCTTCCTCTTTCGCCTCCACACCGCCTCTATTATTTCGCGAGATGATGCGTATCTTTTTTTATTTTCCTTTTCTTTCTTATTTTCACACTTTTTTGCTTGCCTACTGCTACAGATATTTCGTACACAGATGATGATGATGATGATCGCTCTCTTTCGGAGTGTGTGAGTGCGCGCGTGTGTGTGTGTGTAATCAAACACCTAATATGTACACCACACGTTCACTTCACTCGCGATGATATTGAAAGAGTGATGGAAAAAAAAACGGGCGTATGTGCATGCATTTATTGACACAATCACACATTACGCACACACGGAAACACTGCACCAACTCGTAGTTGTGATCACATCGACGACGACGCAACTTGCACGAGAGAATACCCAAACAACTGCTTACTATTAATAATAATGATACATGGTGTTACGAACAAAAAAAACACTGGCCCAGCAAGTGTAAGTATAGGCAATTAATGAATAACAAGAACTATACACACTACTTATGCACTGTCAGAGTTAGACAGCACCAGCGTCAGCAGCAGCCCGTCGTCCTCGGTGCTTCTGCAAATGTGCCACATTGCAGTCTAACTTAACTGTAAAACCCTTCAGGGTTCACGCTCGCGAGGCTATCTCTCTCTCTCTCTCTCTCTCTCTGCGCCGTGTTGCGCCGTCCTCTCCTCTCTTGCGTGCGTGTGTAACTATACACATATGTGTGTGTTCACGTTATATAGGTACGAAGTGAGGAACTACTACGCGTGCCGAAAACATTTTTTCGCATAACCTCCCGTTGCTCTCTCGGGCCTATGGCGTATTATATGCTCTCCCCCTCTTCTCTCTCTTTCGTCCCCTCCCCTCCGTTACAACGATGCTGCTGATGCGAGATGCTGCTGGCTTCTCCCTTTTTTGATCTCTCTACTAATAAAATATATACATACAAAGGCCATAGGTATGTACGTGTGTTTTCAGGACATGAGGAAATACTGAAATAGACGGAATAGGACCGTTGCGATTACGGCTGGTACGTACTCGTTATACTGACCAGTATCCCTCTGTATGCTTCTTTTAACTTGAGTTTTTTTTTTTTTTTTTTTTTTTTTCGTTGGTACTCCTAAGTTTTATATGTATAGATTCTCGAAATTGACGTAAATGTTTATACGTTTGTTATAATGTTTTGCTAGTGCATAAAACTTTGTAAATAGAAACCGATTTCAAATGTGCGATATTGTCGAATTTTTTTTTTATTTTTTTTTTATTTGTTTTGAGCACAACAATTGGACAAACACACGAACAAATAAACAAAAATAAAAAAAGAAAGAAAAAAATACCAGTTATATAGAAAAACGGTTTCTAGTACCAGCAGAAGCACAGTACTAAGCGCGCAGAGAGAGAGAGAGAGAGAGGGAAAGTAAAGCTATGCAAAAGTGTACGCGAAAAGTATTGGGTGGTTAGAAACACTGATTTCAACGCACTAAAGCATTGTTTTAAACTACTGATGACATACATAAATCATAAAAATATTTGTTGCAGGTTAACCCATCACCTCTTCATGATACCAACTCTCAAAAAATGGACTACTACGTTACAGATCAAAACGATGATCATGATGATATGAAAAAAATGCTTGACATGAAATTAGGGAAATTTTTTCACTCTTGTAACATTCCTTTTGAAGTCGTTGAAAATTGTTATTTTTTGGATTTTGTCGAATCATTATCGAAATGTCGCATTTCATACAAATTGCCGTGCAGAAAATCCATAGGAACGTCGATACTTCGTAATATCCAAAAAGAAATAGAGATTGAACGAATAAAAATGATGGAAGGAACTCCAAGTGTTCTTCTAATAGATGGTTGGAGAAACAAATCCGTAAATAGAAAGTTTTTAGTGTGCACTATTCGCAATATCAACACCCCCCAAACTTTTTTGACTTTCTCCGACACATCAATGAAGAAAGAAGATGGAGAGTTTTTATCTGAGGTTATTAACGAAGCTATTGCAACAGTTAAACAAAAGTATGATACAGACGTTTATGCAATTGATAGTGATAATGATAGCAAAATTGTGCGTGGGGGAAGGCTTGCTCGAACAGTTGAAAGAAAGGAACTGTGGCAATCAACTTGTTCTAGCTATAACGGTAATCTTTTATTAAAAAATCTAGTTGATAATACTTTATTGGAGCATGTTCGTGACGTAATAAATGCCTTTAGAGATCCTAAATATAATGCATTAATAATAAAAGAAGGNAATTATACAAATTTTCACATCTTCATAAATTAATATATGTAAATTTTTGCATTATTAGTAATTAAACATATAATTTTCAAAATCTCTTAACAATACTTATTATTGTTTCATACAAATGTTGCAATACTGTTATTAATTTTAAAACTATTAGAAATGGATTAAATGTACAAGTTTTTATCATTCTCTCTCATGGGCCGTTTGATGTGAGCTGGTACAATGCTGGACTTCAACAGAAGAAATCGGAATTTTGAGACCTTGCTCCAACCTTTATTTGTTCTAACATTTTTTTCTGATTCAGCAGTGTAAATGTTTTTATACTAAAATAAATAATAAAAGCAAAACACACAAAATCACTAATGTTTGTGTACAATAAAATTAATCATAAATAATGAAAAAAAATCAATTCTTGATAACCATGTCTTAATTTATTGTACAGATAAATACAAACTGTTAATAAAACTCTAAATTTAGAGGTACAACAATCCAATTTCTATGAAATTTGCTTCTGCAGATACATAGTTATCAAATTTAATAAACATTTTTTTAACTCTATAACATGTAATAGAAAAAGTGTTAATGTGAAATCAAAAAAAATTAACACATGCTTCAACTTCAAAAACATAATTTTTTTTTTTTAATCTAGAGAGATAAAAATATTGGGACAAAGAAAAGAGGACTTAATAGACCAATGGTCCAGGCAGAGATTCGAAAACATGATGACAAATAAAGGTTTCGAAACGTTACACTGTAGAATCTGTAATTAAACAGAAGATAGCATAGAACACAATACGTGTGGTAAGGCCAAGAGGCAGAAAAAAATAAAGAATGGACTAATAAGATCAATTACAACATAATTTGTTTATATTAATTTTATAGGAACTTAATAAGCAGTAAAAATAATGAAAGAAAATGTCAAAATATGTACAATACTAGACAAATATTTAAAAAAAAATTACAATTACTCTTTTATTTTCAAAACAAAAACAAATTTAACATCAAAATACTTCATATGTACTTGAATAAATTTTTATGAGTTTGTAAATAATTTGCAACATTTATCATACCATCATGCTTTCTCTCGTAAAAATTGCACCAGTCGTATTTCCTACGCAAAAAATGAGTTTTTTTTAATTTTGTATAATTTATAGCATTTTGATCTTCTTCACTTTACCTGTAATGTTTTCTGAACTGTTTATGAACACTACAATGTATCAATGTGTATATGAAAAAGATGATACTTAATATTTATATAGTTTGTCGGAAGGTGTGTTATTTTCGATTTTTCATGTAATGTAACGTACTAATTTTATTTATATATATATATATCCTATATTATATAGTTATTTTGGTGGGGCTGTCCACACATCCCCCTTCCCAAGTGGTTCCTCCACAGACCCCCACATCTCCCCTCAACAGAAAATGTTATAATAATCCTGTTTTAATGAAAATATGTTAAAGAAGGGTACATATGGAGTAGTTTGCCTCCCATACAGCCCTCCCCCACATCTTTCGACAAAAATTTAGAATTTATTGTAAAGATACTTTATGATAGGGTCCTTAAATACTTTTAAATACTTACCCCCACAGCCCCTCCACACCCCCTAAATTATTTTTTGTGAGATAACTTTATAAAAGGGACAAGAGGGGCTAATCCCCGGCTCCTTATTAAAATATTAAAATTTTTCTCAGACACTTATTATTTTTGTCGACACCTCACCTTCACTGTACAACAACTTCAATATTTGTTTCTTCTAATTCATCAGTTTCTGACTAAATAACAATCAATTTGGTTATAAATAAAAACTTTCCAAACGAAGGTAATTTACGAGGTGGAAAGTCTCAATAGCATATCGAATTACATTATGTTTGAATTTATTTATATTGTACCTATAATATTTTTAATTTATTTCATACAATTCTTTGTTGATGGTGATGGCACGTGGAGGGGGCAAAGCCATATAATAAATAATTAGTTTGTCAAAAGTATTGCCAAAATTATAAATATTATCATGTTTTAATATTCAATCTTGAAATTCAACGCGTCACTATTTTAGATGAGATTACTTTTTGATAAAAGAATGAAAAAAAAAAAAAAAGTGTAGCGTTTTAATTTTACCAATCAATTGTGAACTGAAATTGGGGTTGGCACGCAGAGCGCACAAGGGGAGAAGCCTCACTAGTATATATGGATGAATACACTGTAACGTAAATTCGGCGCACTGACCTAGTAACTCTGTTTGTTCAAGTGTGGATCTTAAACATAGCAGAACTAACCAGAGAAGACTTGTTACTCTATAAATTTACAGAATTCTATTCTTCCTTCGGAACTATATGCTTGAAGGACAGAGCTTCGCAACAAATATTATAGAGGATGTACTCCGTAATTATTGGTGTGTTTCGCAAATGCTGTCGTAGCACTGTGCTTGTGCGTTACGGCAATGTGAGTGCATAGACCTAAAATAGTTGAGATGAGGGTAGGAGAAATTTTCTCAATGCAATCTGCAATCCACAACTGTTTTTTGTGGACGTGTGATTGCGGCTTTACGTAGGTCAGATGCAGAAGTTACCGACAGTAAGTACAGGTACACAGTAGCGCTGCTGAACTATGCCACGACCTATAGGTAACTTAACTGCTGGTAGCGTTTGCGGAATACACAAGACTACGGTGTAAGATATAACAGGTGGTACAAAGTGCCACCACTGCCGAGTGACAATTTTGTAGCAGTACTAAGTTCTCTACAAAGTGGATAACTGTCCACCATGGTTTGGACAGGCATTGTGTCCATATTGTTTCCAAAAAGTATGACCAGTCATAGAACTTCTCGTTAACTTTCAGATTTAGACAATATTGAGAGTGCATTTTTAGCATTTTTATAATTTGAAAAAAAAAAAAGAAAAAAAAAAGGAAAGTTAATTTAATNTGATAAAAGATTGTAAAAATAAAGAGAAACTTTTTAATTTTACTAATTAATTTTAAACAGGAAATGAGAGGTTGGCGCGGCATGGGCAAGGGGGCTAAGCCCCCCTAGAATGTATAAAAAATCCCAATACACACACATCCAAATAGTGTGAATGTTCTTAGTTTACATGAAGCTATACCTTTATTTGTAATGCACGCGAGTTTTTTTCGCAGGCGCACTTGCATCGGTCCAAGGTTGTCCTAATGTTATAAACGTGCACAATTTGTAACAAGGCGAAGTTTTTTGCTGCTGTGAATGCGTGTAAAATAAAAACGCAGACTCTAATTTTTGTTTTGTATGTTTGTATAATCGAGTGACGCAGTGAGAAAAATGTATCGTGGGAGGGATGTATCACTTTCAGTAGATTTTCGCAAAAAATAGAACCAGAATTTCTTGGAACCTAAGTATTAATATTAATACACATAGCAACGTACATCCAAAACTTTTTACGAGATAAATGTTTTTTTGATAATTTAATACTTGAGCGTTAATGAGAAGAACATTCAATCGGTAAATTAAAAAAACTGATTACTTAACGAGGGATCCGATTTGTCAATCTATCATTTTACTGATGGTAGTGAAATTAGTTATCTGAAATGAATATATCATAATTAATCTAAGGAAAATTGTTTCATTTTAAATAACCAAAAAAAAAGTTGTGGTTTTTGCAAAAAAAAAAAAAAATGTCTTACCTTGATTGGTCATTTAATCATGTAATTGTCATCATATATAAATAAAACAAAATATTCAAAAAATAAAAAAAAAACTTTTTTCCGGCTGTAAGATTCACGTTTTACGTAGATCTTATATCACAAAACAATTATGTCAATGATCTCCCCTAGTGACATGTAATAGTAAAGGTGTTCGTATAAAGTCGAAAAAAGTTAATATTAATAAGTTTTCTAATATTTGCAACATTCATTGTTAGTAAGGGAAAATTAAATCTTTGGTCCATGAAATTTCTATTAGAGTGAAAAATTTTTTATTCAAGATTCAACTACCAAGAATCAATTGCAATAAAAATTATAACAAAATATAGTCAGTTAAGATGTAAAAAAATTGACAAAAATGGTAAATCAGAGCCAGTTTTCCGCGTTTGCAGCAAAAATTAAAGTTACTAGGAAAAAAATTTTAATACAGTAAGTATACGTACTAAAATAAAAAGAAAATGAATTCTCGGAGAGCAAAGTCGGACCATCAGAGCGCTCGAAGTTTGTAAAAAAAAGTACGATTTTCTACAAAACTTGGAAATTTTATGTCTCGCGTTCCTGAAGTGCTACAGGGCTGAAATTCGGATATGTTGTCAGTCTTGCGGTCCTGGAAAGACAACTAAATTTTCAGATCAAATTGTTATAAGCTGTTTGCATACCGTCAACTTTAGCAAAAATTTGTCTTTTTCCCAAGTAATAGGTGGGGAGTTTTTACTTCTCGAAAAACGTTGAAATTTCAGCACCTATAGGTATTAAGAAGGACGAGTTTAACTGTAAATATTCACATTTTAACATGACTTGACAAATGTACAGTTGTTCAAATAATAGTCAATAAAGAACAGGTACTCTTTGCTACGTATCTCTAAATTTTACTGAAATATTGGGGAACGCTAAAAAAATAACGAAAAAATAAAAAATTGATTTGACAGTGTTAAAATTGTATTAACAAGATTATTTCGTACATATCTCGTTATCGGTGGCAGGTATGATGAAAAAAAAAAAAAAATACCAGCTTTAATATTATTGACTGTGTGTTAACCAGAAACCGCATGAAAAATTTTTTTCGAAGAAAAACAGTTACTTTATGTATTTTGTTAAAAAAAATTTTTTTTAACAATTTTGATCAACATGTTAGGTTAGCAAACTACTGTCTTGCAAAGTAACACATTTTTATAAAACCAAGCAAATTAATTATATGAGCTAAAACATACAAAGTCAGATGATTGTGTGTAAAAAATTAATGTGGTGTATTACGTTGCTAAAAAAAAAAATATAGATAAAAATGAAGATGAAACTAGCAGCAAAATTGCATTAGTGATACTGACAAAAAAAAAAATAAAAATTCTACTCTACTCAAGACTAGACCAGGTACCTTCGTAATGTAATAAAATAATCTCAGTTTAAAGGTACCCAAAGTAGAATTTAGGATTTGATAGTACCTCTGCTACACTTTGGCTGCTAGATTCAGCGTCATTAAATGAAAACATAATTTTTTTTGTGATATACGCTTTTGCAGTCCAATAAAACGTGAGGTAAAAAGGTATTTAATGCTTACTAGAAAATACGTTTCACCTGGATGACGTTAAAATACCTACTTACTTCCCATGAGCAGTGAACACCATTTTTCACCCAAAGGAATGTGCCATTTATGCCATTCAAATCAGAGAGAAAAAAAACGTAATAGATAAAAGGTTTTCGTACGGCATCCCAACGTTAGTACAATCCATATCCCTACATGAAAATCTTATACGTGGCTATCGCACCGTCAGAGTCCTAGCTGTGAGTATCCACCGTCATCTGTATCAAATCAAATCATACATTCCTATCCTTATACATTGCGGTGAAAATTCTACGTTCTTACAACTAATTTTTATTTTTCTCACTCTTATAGTCCAAATATGATGCAAGTCGCACATACCGTATACTGTAGCATACCGTATACACGAGCTATAGCAAGCAGCCGTAAATCAAATATCTTCTAAAATGGTGAAAATACTACTAAATACAACATTCTCCCATAATTTCTGCATTTTGAAATCACCAACTTTCGCTGCAATGACGATTTCTTCGTATCACTTTTTCGGTTGGGCCGGGGCAACAGTCAATTATTTGATTGAGCTAGAAAGATGGCAGTTAATTCTTTGGATTGTGTGCCTATTCCGAAAAATGAGTACCTCAAATCATTCCAAAAGTTTCTTTCGACAAAAGTACACAATAAAACGATATGATTTTCGGCCTTCACCTAATTTAAAAAAAAAATTGAGTTAAGAGGTTTGTCCAGAAAGCCACAAAAAAAATCCCATTTTTCCTTGTGGTACATGACATTGCAGTCAAAACGAACTCTATCTCGAGGGTGAGCCTCAAAAAAAGTTTTTTATTCTTAAGTCAGGGACAAAATCGGGATATTTTTTGTAAATTTCCTTAACATATATACATATAGAAATTAATGAAAAATACTACATCACTGCTGTAATCGCCCGAAAAAAGTCTGCAATACAATCAGGTGACATTAAATAAAAGTGTCAACTGTTGGGCTTGACTATTCTTCATTAAATCATTGGAAAAAAAATCGGAAAAGGCGTGTTCAAGGTTTTTACTCTGGTGAAACGGCCGTGTCTAAAATGTTATCACTTAATTATATCAACAACACATCAAAAGCACTGTAACGTATCAAAGATTTACAAGCAGTATAAACATTTTCAAAATTTCAGAAGATAGTAATCATTTGACACCAAGGCTAGCTCGCGGCATTGCAATAATACCTATACTGATGTAAGACAGTCATTGTTATTCAATTCTTATACTGTTATTATTAATAGGGTATGACCGTTCGTTGCAAACAATCAAATTACGAAAAAGATTCCTACAGTACCTACAACCCGATGATATTAATAATCATTGACAATTAATTTCAAAGTTACTTCAACATGAAATTATGAATAGACGTACAAAGCTGATACATTAAGAAAATAGAAGAGAAAAATACTATCACGTGTTAACAAGAGTGTTGAGGTGCTCGAAACCAGAGATGCAACTTTAACGTCTTCACACATTAAGTACAATACATCGTATCAGTACACAATGGATTTACAAATTGCCTAAACTCATGCGTCTTGGTACGATTAATTGTATGACGAAGCTAACATTGGATATTGTTAAAATACTTTTCAAATGGGTCCGATCTCACAAGTTACTCGATTGTAAGGTAGAAATTCATATCTAACTTGTAATATTAATTTTACAGTACAAATTGATGTTTCCGAAGGTGACTAGGATCTAAGAAACAACATGGAAATGATTTAGCCAACATTGAAATTTTTTTCACATTGCATTGATAAATAATTAACCTAATCAATCACTGTGAATAAAGCATTCTATTGTCAAGAGTGTTCGAGTACGTGGTTCATGAATCCGAGCGATATATTTTAGCCTCCCTATCGCAAGTGATATAAATTAACAGAAGTACTTAAAAAGTGCGTAAAATAATGAAGGCATCGGTGCTCGGGGCAATAAGATAAGTGTCTACATTTCTGACGTAGGCAAGTACAAAATCATATCGCTTTCAAGGTAAAACAATAAGTTTTTTTTCTTTTTCGTTGTTCTATTGATTTTTGGGTACGTATGGTATCACCAAATACCCAACATTTTGATACTTTGACATGGTTATGAGCATCTAATTGTGAGACTTACGTCTGTATTTGTGACCAAGACTACAAACATATTCTTCTAAAATTGAAATAGTGAGAATTTCACCGATTGCGCAGGTGAACGAGATTTTCACTGGTGAAAAATAAGTATCATGTAATCGCACCAAGTCGATGGAAAATTCGAAATATTTATCAGTAATTTAATAGACAATCTGAACCCGAATGAAAAGAATTGTACAGCCCTTGCACATTGTTTCGAGTGGTACCAACGATAAATTTTCCAACTAATATCATAGTGACACATCAACTCGGTAAAAATAGTGAATATTTATCGTCTCACAGTGAACACTTTGTGATAGGCAGTAAGTATTATTTATGATATGGTAAGGAATGTGGCATTTGTGCCATTTCAACTAAAAGAACAAAAAGTAATAGAACAAAAAACCACATCAAATAAAGGAACCTAGTGCTGTACTAATTAACCCTAGGACAAAGGAAAAATTTTCATGTCGATTACACCACAGTTAAGAGAAAAAAAGATAAAAATGTGTTAAATATTGTAACATCGGTACCTTTTTGGCGAAAATCTATGCGTTCTGTCGATCCCACGAGAGTCACCAGCGAAGTTGTGTATGAGAAGGTTGCTGCCTATTACAGTCGGGCGTTACAAGAACAACTACGTACGAACGTACAAATATCTATGACCAACACTCGTCGTAGGAGAGACCCGAGCCCCCGCAGCTGAAGGTAATCGGTGTTCTCCCACACACACTCACACACTTACACACACACACACACACACACATACACTTACAGCCAAGTAATATATTTAAACGACTTAGGTATTTCCTTCGGAAAGTTTTTCAAAATTCAAGGTACAATTTTTTTATCGACGGTGGTTATCAGTGGTCATTAAATGCGAATCCCATTAAAAATTTATCAGATAACCAACACTCCCTTTGTGCATAAACCACTAAGCGATTAGAAAAAAAAAATTCCCTCTCGTATCGCCGACTAGAATTTCGTGTGTGTGTGTTCATGCATACCTTGACCTTACGAAAGACAAAAGAAAATGATATCTGTGGATGCCCGGTTTCTTAAATTTAATGATGACGATGTTTTAGGCTATCCATCTAAGTACTTGGGTATACGAGTGCTCCCGAAACGTGTGGTTGATGCAGTGAACAATACAAAGTTAAAATTGTTGATGCACATGTAATTCCTAGCAGTATTTTTAGCTGCTTGGTCAGATTTTATAGCCAAATGTATTCGTGATTAACCAGAGTATTGGTTCTACTTTTTTTTTTCAACATGACCACATGTACCAACAATGATTAGACTTTGATAAAAAGCTGTAAAAATCATGGAAATCGGCTAAAAGAATAGTGTAGAACCGAGTGGAATCAAACGTTATCTAATGATCGACTTTTTTTTTTAACGTAGCTTTGCTTCGATGAGCCATGCTTAATTAAGTAAGTTTTTACAAATAAAATTTTCCGTAGTAAAATTGTATTGTAGTAAATCAGCGGGGCAACCTTGAATACAGTAAAATTTATTTTTTATTTTCTAGTAAGAATACTTTTTAACAAATCTCAACTAAGATTTGTCATACTTTTATCAAAAAGTAATGCATCGAATGACCTAAAAAATGTGTATTGGATTTCTAAAATAATTAGACAAACGTGGGTCTTCTCATGGTTTATGTAAACATTGAGTTCGAAAACTAAAGTTTTCATCTTCCCCATAGCAATATGTAACCTAAAAATTCGTACACGTCGAGTAAGTCCATTTTTTGATGATGTGCAGGCTCAGCTGACGTTAAAAAGAAGGCTAAGCTCGGTGTTGTGGTCGTCTTCTTTACTTAGCTTTGCTCTTAAAAATAACGTCACATAATAATGCACCAGTAAATGGTAACATTATTTTGCACATACATGGACAATGTTGAGACAATAAGTGTGAAATTTTATATTTTTGAATTAAGTATCAGTCGATTGTGAAAGTTCAGTGAAAATTAATTTATGTAATTAAAGTTTATTTTTGTACATAAGTGTGGTTTATTGTAAATATAATTCCTGTGTCTAATAATGGACAAATAATCGAGACTTGGAGTGCGTCCTTTTAAGTGGAAAGAAAGTTTTAAGAGAAAGTTCGGGGTGCCCAAAGTTGTATAAAATTTAATATTAGGATATATTTTGATTAGATTTGTACTTTATTTTGTATATGAAATATCCTGTAGTGTCCAAGCAATCTGACACATAATTAAGTAAACAATACAAGTACATACACATACATAGTTCAATCAACATGTTTCTTTTAAAAATTTGGTGTTCACCATATGCACAGCCTTTTTTGAGTTAATATCATTTTTGAGTTGTGTCATTGTTAGGTAGGTGGATTTACTTGATGTAAAGATGCTAAGGGTCAAGATTTCCTAAATTGTCCAAGAATGAGGTACTTCTGGTTGACCTAGAACTATTTAGTACCTACAGGTGGACGTGTAGTAGCTACTAAGTATAATTTTTTTGAAATAAGTTGAAATTATTTTGTAGGTACCGAATGGATAAAATAAGTTACTCTTATCCATAAGACGTAGAAAAAATCTGGCATCTTATTGGATGGGGCCTGATTCGTGGTGGAAATTCAATGACGGACCAGAACTGATTTTTGAATACAAAACAAATTACTAAAATTATGCACAAATTTGAGAATTTTTTAAACTTTCCCACCCAAGGCTTGACGCCCTCTATAAGCGATGTCAACAGCTGGACATGCGCAGTGCATGAGTACTCGTAGCTACAATACGGATTATTCCTATTAATTGATTTATTAATTAAATAAGGTTGTGCAGATAGACATTTTGATTGTGCAATTAAGTTCGGATAATGTGCAGTTTATTAAAACTGTGTGCAGTTGCAAATATGCCTTTGTTGCCGAGATATCACTATCCAACTGCGTCCTGCAAATGGCAAATATTTTTTTATTTTTTTATGCAAAATTGAGGCATGTGCAGATCCAATTATTTGCATAAATGAAATGTGCAGATAAAAACACGTCGCCTAGTATTTTTTTTATTGCATAAGTCGATAATTTGCGTGCTAGCTTCCAGGTGGTGCTTGACTCGAAAAATAACATCCCACGCTATTACACCAGAGCTCGCAGTGGCATAGTGGTAGAGCGCTTGCTTTCCACCTGGAGAGCTTCGGGTTCAATTCCCCGCTCCGTCCACTCGCAGTATCTCTGTGTTATCTTCACATGTCCTTTTTCGCTGTGAGCTCCTGGTTTATAGGTGTAAGACCGTGCCAATGTTAACCAGTGATGAAAAACGGTCCCAAATCCTTAAAAAAAAAATAAAAATCTAAATGTGGCTTATCGGCGTCCATCAGGTACCCAAAAGCCAAATAAATAGCAAATAGCAAATAGCAATAACGCTATTACACTAATTTCACTGTCTGTAAAAGTGGCTGTTTGGTTTATTGCTCAAAAACAATAAATACGATTCAATCTCATGTTTTTCAGTAAAGAAAAAATTGATCATGTCCCTACAGAATTTCCCCATGAATACGGGAAAAACAGTTTGGTCCAAATCCGAAGTTGTCTTCATTCATTCATTTATGATTAGTTGCTAATTTTTTACTTAGATTCCTTCAAAATAGACGTCTTCATAAATTAATTATTTGTTGTAAAAAATAACTAACATGTGAATTTGAAAGTAACCGTGACAAAACAGAAATATAATATTGCACAGTACGAAGCTATTTTTAAAATTAGAGAATAATTATCAGTTTTCGTTAATTTTTTTAAAGGTATATTTTAAAGTGTTATTACACACTCCATTGTTAGTTCACAAGAATAATTGTGCTGTTGCGTTACCAGAGTCACAATTCATATTTTAATTTTTGTATGATTTTGCAGGACATGTGCGAACACCAAAAAAAGTTTATTACTGTACTCAAACCTAATACATACTTAAATTACTGATTCATTGAGTCTCTTCACTCTTAATAATGCGTTTTTTTTTTTCAAATGCTCCTATAAGTTATCGCTATTTGTCATATGTATGATAAATATATTTTATCATGAATTTTTTTATTTTATTCACTTGATATTCTATCCTATACATTATGACATAGACCGCTCAAGACTGGTTTTTTTAATATTTATCACCTAGACAAATTTTGAGTAAGGTTATAAGCTAATATAATCGTTATTTAACGTACAAGAATGACTTACAATTAATTTAATATTTCTACTTACTCTCTATTACTCCAGTAACGTTCGAAATTTACTAATTTCATTTCCCTTAATGAAAAACATCACTTAAAATATAAACGAAAAGATAAAATAGTTCAAAAATCACACTCTGATTAATAGTGATCAGCTGATTTTTGGCAATTTTAATTCCATGTCTCTGAGAACGATCATTATAAATGTAATGTGTAAGTTAAAATAAAATAGCTGTAAAGATCAGACTCTAATCAATAGAAATAAGCTAATTTTTGAATCATAAAACTTGATATTTCTTACATACGCTTATCATCTTAAAATGTTATTGGTATAAGAACTGCGAATGACAATTATTTTTGGACGTACGAGACTGCCTTACAAGTAATTGAGTATTTCTACTTATTTTGTACAACTTCAGTTAAAATATACATTTAAAACAAAAAACTTTGCATATCAGACTCTCATTAGTGTGAATAAGCTAAAACTTGAAGCACAAAAATTGTTTCTATACAATTATATAATTTATGTATGTAAAATTAGAATTCTTAGCAATACTAAAATAAATTAAGACTTAAAACTTGACACTTCATGTTTATTCTCACGATCTTAGAATTTTATGGCCCTAAAACTTACGGATAATAATCATTTTTTGAAGTACAAAATTGTCTTACAAGTAATCCACCATTTCTACTTATTTTCTATTACTTAGGTAATATTAAAAATTCTTAATATGGTGTCTTTAAGAAAAATCAGTTAAAATATATATTAAAAAAAAAAAAAGAATCTGCCTCTTATTAGTGGTAATTAGCTAATTTGTGTATTACAATAATTATTTTTGTATAATCATAATTATACAAATTACATTTTGGTAAAATAAGGCTTAAATTTTTATATATGTTACTTTTCATACTCTCATTAACTTTAAATTTTATCCTTATAAAAAACACGGATACTAATTTTTTTTCTAAGCATGAAACTGCCTTACAATTAATCGACTATTTCTACTTATTTTCTATTACTTTAGTAATATTCAAAATTCTTAATTTTATGTTTCTCATAAATTTGTGTTAAAATACATACGGAAAAATAAAATAGCTCCAAAAATCAGACTCTACATTTCATATCTTGAAAAAACATTAGTTAAAATATATATATTGAAGTTAGAGTAGCTTTGTAAATCGAACTATAATTCGTGATAATAAGCTAAATTGTAAAGAACAAACATTTTTTATATACAATTATAATGGTCTGTAAAACATTTTAAAAATTTATGGCTTAAAACTTAATATTTCTTCTATACTCTAGTTATCTTAGAATATTATTGGTATAAAAGTCATGGATACTAATTTTTTTCGACGTACCAAGTTGCCTCACAGTTAATCGACTGTTTCTACTTATTTTCAATTTCTTTGGTGATATTCAAAATTCTTAATTTCATGTTTCTCAGATATATCAGTAAAAATACGTATAGAACAATAAAATAGGATTAAAAATGAGACTCTAATTAGTGACTGGCATTTTTTCCAGTATTTTCTCCTTGCGAAATGAATTAGACTTCGATTTTTCAGAAAAAAATTTTTACTGCCTTCAACCGAATATTTTCCCGAGCGAGTCAGCAAAATCAAGTTGAGCGAGCTAAAAATTCGTGGGTGTCATGATATTTTCAGGCCTGGCATCCCAGCAGCAATTAAACGGCTAATTTGCAGTCAAACAGACAGTTTTTTTAAAAATAATCCTCAGCTTTCACTAGGCTTTTCACTTTACTCTCACTGTTTTATGTTTGGAAAAATGGAGCTAATTTTTTTAAATTACTTCAAATAAAAAATCAAATAATATCACGTCAGTTGAATAAAAAAATTAATTTTCATTGTTTATAATTTTAAAAGTTAAAAAATAGCGTATTTATTTCTTCTTTAATGACCCATTTTTTTCCTAATTTTTGAATTTTGAAAACTTATAATTTTATGCAGATCTTCTCTTAATATTACAAAAATAGATAATATTTCAACATTACATAATTACTTGATGTATTTTTAAAATATATTCTGAAGATTTTTGTTGTTGCCTGTAGCACACAATTCAAGCACTTTTTATCAGTGAATATTAAAAGTGCTTGTTACGACCAACTTGGAAAACTCTTTAAAGTACACTTATGGTCGGGAAAGCCAAACAAGTGCTCTAGCCAAGGATAAATTAAAAAAAAAAAAAAAAAAAAAAAAAAAAAAAAAACAATAAAATCAAGTCCATTTAACCAAAATGACGTTACTGCGTAACATATGATTTCGCCTAACATTTTTTGTCACTATCACATATCAAAATCAATGTTTTCAGACATGATTGAAAATATAAAAAAAAAAATAATAATAAAACGAATCAATGGGGCAATAGCAACAGAATCATAGTGCACACCATCGCTCAGAGGAATTCGGCAAAACGAGTTTCTACGACCTTCGGAATAGCCGAATGACTTTTTTGCCTTTCTCCTTTTTACCTTTTTTCCCTACGTCGCTACCGGTACGCGAATTGGAAGGAGTCTTTTTTTTCGTGTCACGCCTGTATGGCTTTCCCATTTATTTTCGCAAGCCAGAAAAGGGGTTGCTTTTCCCTGACTGTTGGTTTTGTTTACACGCGTTTTTTAAAAACTTTTACTACTTTCTTTTTTCTATTTCATGTCGCGTGATCGGTTGGTAGAAAATAGATTGCATATGAACGGAAAGAGACAACTGGGCATATGCTTTTTTCGTAAAAATATTATTTTTTGTAAATTTTTTTTTTCCTACTAAAAATTATTTCGTATGTACCAGTCATAAAACTACTGTAACCACGAAATGTACTTATAACTCCTGTCCTATTATTGAAAAAACCCTCATTTAACAAATCACTAAGATAATTTTTACGAGCCTAACTTACTTTAGGTCTAAAAAAATAATCAAAAAATTACCAACTGATGACAAAAAGACAAAAAAAATAGTTCATTCATAATTATCTCGTCATTAGTAATGTCTTTTAACCCCTTCAAACAAAATTTCCACTCTAGTCTTTGACTGCGATCAGTAATTGAAAATTATCGTCAACGACTAGAAATGAAAGCCCCGCATAACGGAAAATTTAATGGGACTTGACCAAAATTGAACTTGAGCTGCAATGCTGATCAGTTTTCAATTTGGAGCAAACGCGATCGTTTGAATAATTATCATTTCGAAACCATTATCTATCAAGTAGATGATAATAGAGAGTTACTTCTAATTTAGGACTTTGCGAATATTTCGAGCGACTGCACAAAACTTTATTTGAATCAAACATTTTTGCTAAACGTTACACATTGTGCGTGAAAGCTCTTGCATACAACCGTACTTGGAAAATTTAAAGCATATTTGTCGAACATTTCATAAAAATGCTCCAATGCTTTAGCGTGCCAATTTCTATCGATGTTTATTTTGCATACATATGTGCAATCGATAATCTCACCAATCAGGACGAACCTCAGTAATCGTGTTACTCCATCTAGACAAGGTTTTATACATTTTTTTTTAGGTATATACTTTGGTACATTAGACCTCGTACGATGTATTTACATTACGTAGAGTATTTTATTATATAAAAATTATATATTTTTTTGTTAAACATTTTTCATACTATTGTCATAAATAAATATTACAATGGCTGATGTTTTTCATCTGTAAAACTTTAGAAATACAATATCATCAACAGCTCGTTATCGTTTGTCACAACAATCAACCCTCAATCACGGTCTTGATTTACAAGACTCACCTGACTCAAATCTAGTAATAAAAAAAGTTTGAAACAATAACCATGTTGACATTAATAAACTTCTCTAATGGGTATACGAGCAAATGATGATTACTCATCATATCACCCACGTGGTTCACCCAGAAGGAAGTACCCAAGAATAATCTTTCGACATTTCTTGACACTGAATGCCCGTGTATTCATGGATAGTAAGTATCAATTATTTTTATAGTTATAAAAAATTATTGATTTAACAAGAAATTTATAGTAAGTAAAAAATGCATTATATTAAGTATAGTGCAATAAATGAGGATAAAAAAAAATCTTCCCCGAGTGCGATTTGAACCCACAACCCCCTGTTTACTGCATTATCGATCTTCCAATTTAGAGTCAGTATCAATATATTTATTATATATCGAATCAAGCTTGGGTAGTGAATTATAGTAAAATTTATCAGAACCTAGTGTGATTGATAGGAGGTTGGGTGTTCAAATCGAACTTGAGGAGATTTTTTTCATTCTTACTAGTTCCTGTTCTTTCAACGACTCACAACACGAATTTTCAACCCTTATCAAGATTAACGACAGTTTTTTTCAAGTTACGAAAATTTTCCATAATCACATTAGTAACAACCAAGTGGTAGCATCAGTGCACTTATCAGTAAATCGTACCATTCAAACTTAGACTTACTTCAACCCTGTCACCCATTTCTCTCGGTTACACTTCTGCAGGAGGGATATGAAAAACCGAACCTAATAATGATAAAAAAACCCGCATGTGTCACCACCGATTTTCACTTGATGGATTGATAAATGTTGAGTACGGAGTATAGAGACGACGTAGCTGGCAGAACTATCGACCGGGGCCAATAGAATCGGGAGGGTGTTGGATGCTATTTAATGATAGCCACGAGCGAGCCGGAAAATTACGTCCACTTACGCGGCCAATCATCAGTCGAGTGCCCCATCGTTGTTGCCATGTAGGTGGCAGCACGTGCATCAGCTACTACCCCTCAAAATTATCTTCAAGGATAAACATCAGCGATTATCAAACAGGCGTAATTGACTAAATCAAATGAGTGTATTCATGCGCTCCCAACATGATACTTTTTTTGACAGATAAGAGAGAAAAAAAATCCTTACTACTATTTTTGCAAAGAAATTATTGTCTGGCACACTTACACGTATGTACTACGAAATGTTTTTGCGGTAGGATTCACGAGAGATTGGTGCTCGTTTTGGGGGGAGGAGAAGGGGAAGTACAACTTTTTTTACCCAGTAATCAAAAATAGAAATTTCTGCTGAAGTGCTGAGAGCTGGTGACTGGATTTACGTTTATTAGTCTGGGTGGTTTAAAACTGCCATTAGTATTTACGAGAGATGATCACGAATGCGTGTTTTGACGATACATAGAATATATTGAAAAACGATCCCAAGAGTCGCTTTCCGTTGGACTGGGTGATTCGCTGGCGAATCAAAAGGTTCGAACGAGCTTCTGACTTATTGATCGTTCCAATTCAAATGATACAGACAATCAATGGCATGACTGCTGGAGTCTGCTGATAGTCCAGTTAATCACTTAAAAGTGTATTTTCAATTTGTATGGTCGCTAAATCAGCCAGTGTTGTCTTTTAAGGTCCAACGTGATTCAAATGCCCTGTTGAAAGTCACTGATCATGTTATCAGCGGAACGCGAAGGTTGCAATCATTGAGGAATAATTACAATGAGCTTCATTGTATTGTTTTACGAAATTACGGGTAATTCATTATGATTGAAAAATGTACTGGTACATAAATTAAAAAAAAATTAATCTTCAGCACGGAAAATTCAGTAAAAATAAGGTACTTTTTTTACTCGACTACTTTTTTTCTTAGTTCTCGATTTGTGTATTGTAAATAAAACAATATCCTCGATAGGATTATTAAAATGTAAAAAGATAGCCTCAAAACGAAAATTGAATTTAAACTACGAATTTACAGTGCTTTTCATTTTTCTATAGATTATATGAAATTTATTGTATACAAAGAAAAATTTTCCACGTTTTACGTTAATCAAACGAATACTTAATATAAAATCTTTCAAAATACTATTGATAAGCACAAAGGAATTTAAACTGAAAAAAGCATAACAAAACTACATGTTTACGAATCCATATTTTATCACACAATTAATTAAAAATATTTTACTAAACGAAGAAAAATAGTAAACAAAATTAAAAAAAAAAAAAAAAACACGATAAAATCTTTCGTACAGTACAAATTTTATGAAAAAGAAAAAAATCACAAAAGAACACCTACATGCAAGAAATTTGAAACAATTAAAAAAAAAATTCAAGCCCTCGTACACTTAAATCACGTTATGCTTATTTTTTTTTCACAGAAATAAAAACTCTACTTAAAACTTTCTCCATCAAATGGAAGAAAGCAAATTTCACCTTCTTCTATTTTTACGCTGGTTTCTTTTTCTTCATTCGCAATCTCATCAGTTGTAATCAACTTGCCTACCCTATGTCACTTCACATCAGTCCCAGTTTATATTTCGTTTCGTTATTACATTACGTTCTTATATATATATATACGAGAGTCCTCTGTGGATTATAAAATTAATTTGTGCCGCTGCTGTTTGTCACTGCATGCGCAGGTTTTAAGTGCAAAAAATTTGTTTTGCCAGGAAATTTAATTAAATTAAAAAAATACCCCTTTCCTTTCACACGTACATATAGACAAGGAAAAACATTTTCGTACAGAGTTTGTCTTTTAAAATAAACAGCATTACCGTTGTCAAAGGAGACTGAACAGGATTTGCTTGTGCTTACTGCTCAAAATGAGAACTTGGGTTATAATAAAATTCTTATAAATTTTATAGTAGCATATTGAACATTTGATAATAATATTTTATAATACTATTTAAGCTTACGATCCAAAGAGAAACAACATTTTACGAAACAATTTCCTAACTACTATTGCATATTTTTCGCTGATCAGAAATTCAACGGTTCAAAATTAGCTTTTGCAATTCTCTTTCTCACATGTATTATACAAAATACTTTTGTCAGATAATTCAGTGTAACTCTGAAATAATAGAATTGCAACGCATTTAATCTCATACACAACAATATATGTACACTGTACCAAATGAAAAGTGACATTTCAAAAAGCAACTTACTACGTCAATCAAAAAGTTCCGAAAACCCCGCCATTCGAAAGAGCTTAAAAATCGCCTCCTAAAATCTCGGACTCTATCCTATCTATTTTCGTTGCTTCCTCCACTGGCTTATCTATTTCTCGTTTCACCCGCTCCCGCTCTATCTATACATTTACCTCTTCCCTCCGCGGAAACAAGAATAAATCGCGTCTGTCCTATTTTGCACAGCCGGTAGGATCGACCCGCCCGCCCTCCTCTTTCTCCCTTCCTCTCCCGCCCTATTTGCTGCTCTCCCTCGCAACCCCGGACCTAACCCAACCTGAGCACATACTCCGTTCAATGGGCACGGGAGCCGCCCTTTTGCTCTACTTGCCAAGTATGTGTGTGCAGTGCACCGCTGGGCTTCAGCTTTACCACCCCTCTGGTGCACGTTGTAGGGCTTGCTTGATGAATACCTTCTTTTTGCCCTCTCGTCCCGATTGCAACATAGTAGGCATTATGTGGCGATTGTGATCTAAAGATGGCACGAAATAGGTCAGGCTTTAAAGTTAATGCGTTTGGTGGGAGATTTTCGGTTTTTTTTTTTCTTGCGACCGATCGATGAACTCTTTACGGTGAAATGTAATTCAAATTTTTCAAACTGACCGTTGTTGGTCCCAACATGGTAGTAAAGAATTTTAAATGATCCCGAACCGTATTGCTTATAAAAAAAGAGAGCCCATGCCTTCCATTAAAATTAAGGAGGTTTGTTCCCCTAAAACCTGATATTGAATAGTTTACTTTTTTAGGGACAATAACTTGAAAATATAATTCATGCCCAAATCACTTTAAATAATAATGATTCAAACGATTCTTATAAATGTATTGTTAAAAAATGTCATACAATCAAACAAACTATAGATAAACAGATTTATAACTGAATACTATATTATTTGTGTTCATTCATAAATAAACTCTTAGCAATTTTTTTTCTAATTACGTAGTGCAGTCTAGATTTGACGACATGAGTCGTCATTAGAAAAAATGATCAAATATTTCTTAATGATTTGTAGAGAATTTTTTTACATTCAAATTATACAATATTGTACATGATGCAGTCAATAATGACAATTTTGCAGTTCTAAGTTTTTATTCAGTCATTGTTATCTAACATAAGTCAGTTAAAAATTTACTGTTTCAATTAAAAACAATCATTTTAAGAGGAACGATGTACTTTTTATTATTATTTTTATTTGAATAACTTTTATAGATATGAGTCACTGCCTGCTAAAAATTGATTCTGTATAAAAAATGGTATAGTGCGTTGTAAAAAACAGTCGATTTAATGAAAGTTTTTATTTTTGATATTCGTAAAACAAACTATGGATGAAAATATTTATAACTAAATACTATATTATTAGAGTTTATTCATAAATAAACTTTTAGAAATTTTTTTCTCTAACTACGTAGTGCAGTCTAGATTTTAGAAAAGAACAGAGATTCTTCTACAAGTACATCATAATTTATCTGCTTAGGTTTTTTATTTTGAGTCGGAATATGCTTTTACAGCTGATTTTTTAATACTCTTTGATTTGAGCTCGTGTTAAACGGTTTAATTTTGAGATTAAATTTCTCGAGATTTTGTCTGATTTAGAGTATAAACAGTTACGATTGGATTCAGCAGATTTCAATTTACCAAGTTAAACATATTTTGTTTCTCAGGTTTTCGGTAGGAAGCTACCGTAAGAGTTCGAATGTGCGTCAGCTGCGCTTGTTGAATTGTAAAATTCCATCTTTGGTTTTCTTTTTTCTTAACGCGATGTGGAGGATCTTGCTTGTTTGTTGAAAAAGTAAGAAAAAAGAAATAGAGGCTTCTACCTTTCTTTTGTTGTTGAGATCTTACGTAAGTTGCTATAGTAAGTTTGATTCAAGCATGAAAACTTGTTGATCTGCAGTGTATGATTAAAATAATTTTAATTAGTTTCGTATCAATAGATGTACATAAGTGGTAAACAGAAAGATTAATATTCACCACCAGCAACTAAAATCTGTTTAATGTTTTTTTTAGTTTCTCTAGATGGATGGCTATTTTTTTTAAATTATTATTATTATTTTTTTTTTACTTTAAAACTTAACTTCTTTCGGTGTTATTTAGTTTTTGCAATACTAATAACATCATAGTACGTTCTTTGAAGATTTTTATTTCAACCACCTAGCTATTTAAACTTGCTGCCGACAGATGGCTCTATCAGCGGTACTTACTAAGCATTTAATTATAATTTGTTGGTTAAAGAATGTTTATTTCTTGACATTATCGATTGTGAAAATATCACACATGAATCATTTTAGTATGTGAACAAAATTTTTGAAAACAAAAGTAAGAACCATGTTAAAATATTTTAAACTTCGTGAAACAACTAATGTATTTTTGTGAAACAGTACTGATTGTGTAGGAGGTGATTTGACGATTAAACCACACTGGAATCACCAAGGGCTTCTATGTTTTCTTGAGACTCGACAACTTAGTCGTTCACAGCAACTTTTTTGTTATAACCAGTCAGACAATGGCATAGAAAATGACAAAATTAATGTATGATTTAAAATATGTTTAAAGCCTTTAGTTATTTAACAAGTTAAAAAATTATTAGTTCATGTACTGCTGATTTTTTTAATTAAGTAAAATCTTAGGCACATGTGAATGGTGAATCGAAATATAGCAGCGAAAAACTTTGTGCTATCGAGTCAAGAGTGCAAGTAGATACATTCCGAGTATCGGTCAGCCGCTATACTTATACTACTATCTGATTAGACATAAAGCAGATGGGCCACGGTCAGGGCTGCCTATCTCTTTATTTTAGCCTAAAAATATAGAGATATTTATGCATAGAATTATCGAATCTAATAGGGTTACACCATAGCCATGTATAAAAAATGGACTTTTCATCCCTGTGTACTGCACTGAGATTAAAAAAAAACAGATATAGCACCAAGTGTGGGTATCTGTGTCTCTCTCGCATAAAGCAGATGGTGAGAGATGCATTGCCTTGGTGTAGTGGGGGCATCCTACCCCACCACATGAGTTGTGTGCGAAAAGGACAGATAACCACGCTTGGTGCTGTGTCTCTCAAGAGCTTCAGCGCAACAAAAATGATTGCACAGTTTATTTCTTGTATGTCTATCTATGAATTAAAAATTCACTAGATACATAATAGATTTTATTTTTAAAAAACGGTTGTTTGTTTCAGTATTAATTATTATTGCTTGAATCACCAATAAAATCTATGTAGAGGTGTACGATGTAATTACGAAAAGCTTACTGTATCACTCGTAGTGTCATAGATAATATTATGATAAGACCGTTATGAGATGCTTACACACATACTTATGATGCTCGTAAGTTAATAACAATATGATTGTATCGACTTTTCGTTGGATTTCATTGTTATTATCTTACTATATCCTTTCCACTGTTTTGCAGTGTTAAAAACTACATCTAGATCCTAGAAAATTGTCTTTTCTCGTATACTTTCGTTTGTATCTTACATTATAACGTTGCAAACTCAAACGAATTTAGATACTTTTTGTTAATCATTACCTATACGTCAGAATGTTTGAAAAAAAAAAAAAAAAAAAAAAAATTTGTAGAAGAAGAAACTAGGGGTGTGCATGAGACTTTCGTACGACTCAGTAAAAATATCGCATATCGTTAAAATAGCTTAAAAAGTATTCAGAACATTTATTGTAACACCAACTTTCGTATTCCGTTGACTATGTTTAGTCGCAATTTCGGATGTATTTATTTCCTATTGTCATAAGACAAAGTATGGTGACTCAGTGTCCATATGAACTATGTCTTCGAGCTCCTAGACGTAAAGTTTTAGTGACAAAGTTATTATTAAGTTTTTTTTTTAATAAAGACATTATGGCCACTAGACGGTAATTTTAAAGGTATTGCTATCGATCGACTATTACTCCGACTTGGCTATGTAAAAATGTATCCCATCCCACGTATGAACAAAATTAACAAAATTAGGTGTTGAGTTACTTTACCAAAAAAGCCTGTGAACCGATTGACCCACAACAGCTTAAGACACGCTTCATTAAAAACTTGACAAAAACAATCGGATTCAGTACAGGCGAGCACAAGCAACTCAAAAAAAAAATAAACTAAAAATAAAGGACAGAAAGTTAGGACGTATCGGGGAGGGGTCGGGGCAGTACTAACATCATTATTAAGCGATTCGCAGCTCGTTGTTCCGCCCCTCTTTACTACAGAACTCTAAATCTGTGCGACAGCACAACAGATGCATGCATATTTATATACATATATATATACCCAGCAGGATTGCAATGTCTCGAAGTTGTAATAAAACGGAGTGACGCAAATTCGCGTGGAAAATGGGAAAAGCGGGGCTAAGGGATGGAGAGAAGGCTTAAGTTGAAATTAACTTTCAGCTCCGACGCGTCGCTTGTGTATGTACACGAGAGCCTCCTCTTCGCGGTATTCACCTCCTCCCTCTTAGACGACGGCTCTCGAGAGTCTTTTGACCTCAAATTAGCAGACGTGCCCACGTCACGCCCATAAGCCAGCCCTTACGAACTTAGGAACACTTTCATGCACATGTTACTTGTATATGCACCAACGACGAAGATAAAAAACAATAGGGGAGGAGAATAAGAGAGAAAAAAAAGTGGCGTCTGGCGCCGGTAATTAACCCCACGCAGGGGTTTCAACTTGACTCACGGAGTATTGGGTGCAGTACACGTGCGCGAGCCCTCTTGTCCTCGGCTGCTCGCTGAGGTACCCTTTGCATAATTCTTTTTTGTTTTTGTTCTTGTGTCGAGAGTACATGGTGTGTAATGTCCTATATTGCGGGGTACAATAGAACTAGAAAGAGAGAGAAACTTTTTTTCTTCCGTTGTGTTACACACGTGCGGGGGATTTCCTGGAAGATTTTTTTTTTCCCATCAATTTCAGCTTCTCGTGAAACTCTGAAGCGCATGTCCAGTTACTACATTTTTGTGTGTGTCAATTAAATAATAAACATGACTGGGTCAAGTGCTCTGACGCGAACAACAAATATATATATATAACCAACGAATTTTAACGCAAGTTGGAAAAACTATGCGATCCTTAAAATTGCCCATTAATCTGTAACAGATGTTTATCCGGTCAGAGCACTCGATTCCCTCAAATATAGCTTACGTTGCATTAAAACACATTCCTTAAAAAAATGTTTACATAAAACACAAGTACCTTGACCATGGCTCCGAAAATATTTTCCGTGTCGAAACAACAACAACAGCAACAGAGTCATCTTCCGTTGAAGAAAAATCACCGCAGCTCATTTTCATTCACGCGCAATCGGATTTTCCACCACGAAAGAGAAAACGAAAAAAAAAAAAAGATTGACTTGACCTGTGGAAAAAAAAGACGTGCAACCCGCAAACCTGGCACTTAATACAGCAGCGCGTATTCATCCACACAGGTATATACGCGTACCGGAAAACAAAGAGAGGGAGGGAGAAGCGCAAACAGACGCGCGTGGCGGGGTGCAGCTCACCCTCCTCCACCTTCTTCGCTCCTAGTCACAGCATCAGGAGCTTGCCAAAGAGAAATATTGCGCTCTCGACCTTGCACCCTCTCTCGCGCAACCCTTTCTTCTCCCCGCGGCGTACATGCTTGCACACGTACACTGCCGCAAGCCTCGATCGATGCAGGCCCGTTCCACTGGTGTATATTTTATACACACACAAGTGCAAACAGTTACTTCACGAGAGGATTTGTTACGCGTGCATCTTCAGGGATGACGTTTGTATACAAGTATGGACACGTGCCTGCGTTCATCTTCGGGTGTCGAGATTACCATTTTTTTTTCTTTTTCTGTTTTTACACTCATTGGTGTATAAACTCACGGAGGACGGACTGTGATTTCTTTTAACTTCCATACGTAAGAGTCAATAGGCGTATAAATTTTTTTTTTTTTTTTTTTTTTTTTTTTTTTTTTTTTTTCTTCCGTACACGCGTAAACTATTTTTCCGTCACCACGGCGGTGATTGTCGGTTCACATACATTAATTCAAGAAGCTCATCTCACAGGATATACGTCGTTTGGATCGGATCGACGCGACGATCGTTTTACAAAAATACGTGTAAAGCACCATTTTGAAATCAACACGAGCAAGCGCCGTCGCGGTGGCTTATTCGTTGTACGAGAAACTTTTTTTTTTTTTCTTCAACGTTAATACAAAAATGTTTTTTCAACAAAAAGCCTCTCACGCATACACACACACTTTTTATTCAAAACACTGGGAGACCGAAAGAAGGATATATAAGCTGATTACATTTGCAATAAGCGCATTGTAAATCCCTTTGCTCCTTTCGATCCCCCCTTTTTTTTCCCCACAGCTCTCGTTATCAGGTACACGATTTGCCGTCGCCAGCGTGGTTGTCGACGCGATTCCGCGGTGCAGTCCCGCCGACAGTCGCGAACCGGCGTCAGTCTCTGCCTTCTCTCTCCGTAGGTCCTTGCAATCTTCTCCATTTCTTTTGTTTTTGGGTCGCTAATTGAAAGAAAAAAAGCCCCCCCCTCCCCCCGATCGAATACGATGACATAACATCGGTCAATGTATCGCGATCCCAGAGTCTGACATGTTCGCGAACATATCGAGATCTTGTCACGTGCAAAGTTGTTGTTTTTTTTTCCATCCATACAGTATATGTGCACCGAGGGGGCCCGTAAAAAACTAATGCATCGATACGCGTAGAGTCAACTCGATCCCTCTTTGGACTTTGGAAGATGTCACGTGAATTTGTCGTTAATTTTACACGAATCCCGTTTGTTTGTACTGCCATTATGAAATTGCCAAGGAATCCAACCAAGTACATCGAAAGCGGGAGCGTTTGGACTCTGCGCGCAGTAACAACGGAGAG
Organism: Copidosoma floridanum; assembly: GCF_000648655.2. Next base: position 59,671 of record NW_019379537.1, read on the forward strand.
AGAAACTACTGTCTTTCGAAGGAAAAAAAAAAAGAAAAAAAAAAGGTCGCTCGATCGTTACGTCATCGCGTAAGGCGGGATACAGCGCTTACGTAATGTGGTGTACGGCGCACGTGGCACCCCGGAAGGGCTCATTTGTCAAAAACACGCTTGTCCTTAATTTTACCGAAAAAAACGCTCAACGCAGTCCTCGTTTACCTGGTTTGCGAAAATTCATGAACATGAAAATCCCGGCGGCGGAGACGCCGCAGGCCTCCGACTGCTTCTCTTTACACGACGGTACTCTTCCGCTGCTGCACGCCTCCTCCGCTCTTCCGGGCTGACGGTCGATCGGACGATTGGTGATCTTCACTGGTGTCGGCCGACCTCACGCATCAAGCACATCGGGAAAAAAAGAGTCTAAACTGTTTTGTTTTTTGTTTTTTGTTTTTTTTTGTCCTCAACAACACGCACTCCTTCGAACCGATCGGAAATCGAGCGCGCACCAGAGATGTATTACGTAAGGGCCTTACCGCGACACGAGCCAACGTCGACGGGGTAAAAAAACAAGTTGGTATGACCACGACGATCGCCAAAACCCGAATTCCGGCGCGACGACTCTGCTCTCCGTTCGAGATCGCGAGAGGAGAGATTGGGCTCTCCTCTACACCTGGGAATGTCTGTTCTTATTATTATTATTATTATTTTTATTTTCCTCCAAGATTCCTTTGGAAAATCGCGCACACACGTTGTAACGTATCGACAGCCGCAACTGTAACAATAGACACACCAAAGTCGGAGAGCAAGGACAAAACGCGATGGTTCGGAATAAGTGTACGCGCACCGAGTAACCCCGAAAGTACAAAGTACAGGTGGGAGCTCGTAGCTGCACGGGAACGTGGCCCCTAATGAAATGCAGCGTACATGTGCGAGGGATTTTATCCCGAAGTGAATGCCAGTTCCCGCCACTCCTCGCGAGGCCCCGTATACTCCTTGCTTGGCCAATACACTACTTTGCCCTCACGTTGCTATACTGCTGTTGACGCTGGCGGAGGACCGGCGCAGCCGCCGTCAACTGGAACCCTCTCTCCAACGTCCTCCGAAACATTTTCACCCCTTCCCTTCCATCATTCCACCTGGGAGCCTCGACGTACTGGCTGCAACAGCGGTATACTTGGTACTCCTCGTCCCTTTTTTCTGCCATCCATCCGTCCGCCCGCGCGCGTGCACTAGCTAGCTTGCAGAAACAGAGAGGGGTTACGGATACATACGCTGTACACCCCCAGCCCACCCTTGGCCTCTCGCACCCTCCGGCACGTACACCCATGCGTACGCGACTCTCCTCCCCCACCACTCGAGCATCCCTCTCTCGCCAAAATGGGGCGCATCCCCACCGCGCGATCGTAGGGTAGTGCACCAAAGAGGAGGAAAGTGCGCGCACACACATCCAGTTACACCCACACGCGAGGAATAAAGACAAAAAGAAAAATGAACTATCGAAGAGGGGGGGGGAGGGGGAGTATGGTAGAGTGAGAATGAGAAACCGTGTTGGCAACTCCCCCACCACGTAGCGTAAAGCTGCAGTGGTTGTTGCTGATCGCTCGCAAAGCTCGACGAGATCGACAAGTGCCTAGCTACGCGTACATACACGCATGAAATACGTATAGGTAAAGTCCCGGAGACCCGAGAGTTATAGCTCCTGGATGGCAGAGATTGCGCTTGCGCGGTTATAGAGAACCCCGAGGCTCGGTCTCTGCTTGCATCACCCCGCGGGCTACATGCACTTGCGACGGGCTTGAACCGTTGGCTGCAGCATCATGATGGAAGGGAGGATTAGTAAAAGAGGGTGGGAGGGAGGGAGGGAGGGAGAGGGTGGTTGCCAAGTTGATGTATGGTGGGGAACAAGGGAGAGGGAGCGACAGAGAAAGAGAGAAAGCCACGTGGAGTGGGGGGGAGGAGCGAAAACAGAGGGGGGTGGGGGTTGCGAGCTTGACGGGTGGCTCCCTCTCGTAGGATACTACCCATCGCAAGCTTTCTGCAAAGGGGTACCGAGAAGCGCGAATAGAAGGGCATCCCAGGTCTGCGGCGTTCCCCGAGAGTGTGCGACGATGGGATGAGTTGGACACGGTAGGTTGCGCGCTTGACCTTCCGACGAGAGGCATTCGCAAGGGTTTTCTTGTATTAAATTTTATCTTTATAATACGGAGCTTATGAAACTATACGGCAAAAATGGAAATCAAGGGGCTATTCAAGCCGGGACACATCATATGGAGGTCTTTGGCCACATTAATTCGAAATCTACTGAAATGGTTCATGAATGACGCAGAAATTGTTGTCTTGTAGGAAAATATGGGAAACTACAAAATTATTTTGGAATTTGAATTTTCATTGTGTTTGCAAATTAAACAGTGTTTTGAGCTTTGTTTGTAAAAAAATGAAGGAAATTTCATTACAAAAAGAAAAACTTTAAATCCCAGATATTTTTCAAAAAGTATCGAATGAACTCATCGTGATGGTCATTTTGTAATGATGAAATTTTTTGAAACTATTTGGATCTTCGAAAATGAAATAAAATTGCTCACGAGCCCTGGCATTTTTTAGTGAACTCGTTGAATCACACCACCAATCCACCCACAAGAAATTACATATCTTCAGCCTCCTGGGATAGAATACAATTGGCGTTCGGTTTAAGTAAAATAGCACATCGAAAAATATTTGATTCCAAAAAATCACTTTTTCACGCAATGCCTCATCAAGTTTTCAGCGAATATCCTACGAAGCGTGAATACAACAACAACAGCAACTGCTAGTACGAGGTAAAACTTTGCGATTCGCAAACTCTGTGTGCGTTACAAGCACGTACACACATATAGTGTGGAGTACACGTAGAGAGATCGAGAGAGGTACACCCAGTCTGTCTCTTTAACTTTGCCCTTATTCTCGGGAGCTCGTTTGCATTTCGCGTTACAAACCGAGATCGAGGGGCAGGAGGGCTATGCAAACTTTACCTCTTGCCTAGCTGAAAAGCTCTGACTAATATAGTGTGTAGTTGGCGAAAAAGCGAGGGGCACTTTTTTTTTCTTCTTTTTCTCTCGTGTGGGGTTTTTTTTTCTCTTTATTGTTGGCAAAAAGTGAATGAAGATTCAACAACTGTTTTGGTTGTTCTTGGAGTTGTATTGCTAAGAAAGATTTTTCTATTAGAATATAAAAATATTTTCAATTTAAAAAAAAGTGAAATGTTTGATGTACTAATGAGTCGTTGGTTCTATTAAGTTTGCGCATTAAGAATATAAGAGTTGGCTTTTTGAACACAAAAGGAAAATGAGTTTCAATGTTTTTGCTCCACGTATATAGGTGCATGTGCTCCTCTGTACGCGAATCGAGAGAAGATTGCAAAAGCAAGTGTACTGACTTTTTTTTTGTACGTAGATACTTGTGAAATGAGCTTGTACCTTGCTTGGTTTTGCTACACGAAGGGGAAAACAGAGCTTTGGGAGGGACGGAAACGTGTTTTCAAGAGTTTTGTTTTTACATACGTTTTATATGGGAAAATCATATAAGTCCTTGACTACTGCGAGATGATTGACATTATTTCGGAAAGTTTTTTCCCTTCTAGAATTTTTTTTAACAAAACTATTTTTTTTTTTTTTTTTGATAAACACATAAATTGACTTTATTTTTCAACTGTGTGTTATACAACAACTGATAAAAAGAGTGAGTCAGTCATTATTCAAAATGATTAAATGGAACATAAAATTAAATTAAAATTTCAACTTCTAGAACACACTTTTACTAATAAAATATTTTCTAAGAATAATGACATTATAACACATGTCCAGTGTAGTACTCTGAAAATATAAAGATTTATACCGGTATTATGAAAGAAATGCCTTTTTTCCTATTTTGGGTGTTTCATTGCCTTTGGATGAGTACTGGCAGTAGAAACAATACAGTTCGCATCTAATGGTGCAGATTACCAGGGGAAGCATCAGGCCTGAGAGGGACTCTCTGTGTGTTGCCCTGATTGCACCTGGTGGCATGAGTCATCAGGGGTGTGATTGGGGCATTAGATATCTCGCAAAAGTTACCATTTTTTTTCGATAATTTATATATAATAATGGCTGAGGGCATGAGCAGTCGTTAAACTATCGAAAAAAATGCTTACTTTTGCGAGATATCGAATGCTCCGATCAGACCCCAGGTATGAAAATAACTTTTTATTGAGAATCAACATCCTCTATTCCCGCATCAAACTTCTGGATTTCTCGAATTTTTTTCCCAACGTGTCGAGATATCAATGTTGTGCAAATCGTTATGTTAGTATCATGTCTTAATTTAAATTTAGTTAGTTTTATATGTACATGTACCTTTGCGTACATGCGTTATAGTCCGCTGTCTGAGAGTACCAAGATCAGAAGGTAGTTACCTGTGTTGTGAGTACCACTCGCTGCTGGATCCTCTAGTTTTGTCGTCCTCGCACGAGCTTGAGTAAAAATTTCTTTCTCGTTTTTAGACAACGTCTCCCTATGTATGCGACAATCGTGCTAAGCTACCACCCGAATTTTTTTTTCGCTTAATTTATCTCTCTTTGATCAACACATTCGCGATTTAATATCTCTCGAACCCTCAGACTCGTAGACGCTTCTTTAATCCTTCGTTATCGATGCTCTACTTCTCGTTCTTCGTTTGCGCGCAACAAGTTGGCATTCCCACTGGCATGCGCGTCACAACATAAACACTCTGCTTCCTACAGAATTGAAAACTTTGCTAATTAATGTCGAGTGCCGCTACAAAATGAAAGTATCACACTAATAAATTAAAAAATTAAAAAAACAAAAAAAAACAATACAAGTTCCAAAACACGTAGCTTTTAGGCAAGTCTGTTTCGAAGAAGTGCCTTGTAGTTATATCAAAGTATAACCAACTTTTATGAATATATGTAAATCGACTTTTAAAAATGTAGTTGTTCTTTTTGCTCTATTAAAAATTGTAGCGATTGTGCCTTGGGAGCTATAATTATATTATTTGCATAAATTCAGCCCCTTGTTGATTATTTTGAATTGATTAGATACAGGTACGAAAAATAAACAATCTGCCCAAGTACCTGAACGGAACTGTTTATTTACTGTAGTATTATGATAAGAGGGTTTATTTTTTTTTTTTTTATCAATAGAAATGAATATCGAATGAAAGTTGGATGATTTTTTAGGCACTTGGTAGGTACCCACAATGTAAAAGACAGAAACTAGGTGGTCAATACGCTGTACTTGACGTGCACTTCCTGATAATTTTGCATTTTCACTTACCAAGTACTAGTTGGACATTAATTGTTTACTAGACACGTTATTAGTGGTCACTAATCTTGTACTTGACAAGTACGTGATTACTTGGCGATTACTACGCAAGTACTTGACGCACACTTAGCAGCCTATTGGTGGGTACTTACCAGATTCTAGTTGGGTACTTACCAGTGACTAGACAACTACTTTAATATTACGTATTTGGTACTGGATAAGTACTTAAGGGCCAATATACGAATACTTGACAGGTACGTGTCCGTTATTTTTCGAGCTATTGGTGAGTACTTGCCTGGTACCTGATGGTACTTGGGGGTTAATGAAAGGTACTCGATGGTTACAAAACGAATAATGGATAGGTACGTTGTGATTACTTGGCGATCACTACGCGAGTACTTGATGCAAACTTAGCAGACTCTTGGTGGGTACTTACCAGGTTCTAGTTACTTATCAGGTACTTGAAAAGTACTTAACGGTCAATATATCAATTCCTGAAGGGTACATGGCCGTCATTTTTCAAGCGATTGATGAGTGCTTGATAGGTATCTGAAAGGTACTTAGGGGTTAATGAAAGGTACTCGAAGGTTCCAAAACGTATACTTGATACCTCCATGGTGATTACTTCGAGGTTACTACGCGGGTACTTAAAGCCCACTCGGTAGCCATTTGGTATGTACTTATCAAGTTCTAGTTGGACACTTATCGGACATTCGTTAGTGGTCATTTATCTCGTACTTAACAAGTACGAGGTGATTATTTGGCGATCACTACACGAGTACATGACGCACACTCAGCAGCTTCTTTGTGGTTACCTACCACGTTCTAGTTGGGTACTTAACGGTGGCTAGACAGGTATTTTGTGGTTACTTAGCGGGTACTTGACAATCACTTAACGGCTACGACACAGATACTTGATGGGTACTTGGGCGTGATTTTTTGACTACATGTAAGGTACTTGACAGGTATCAAATGGTTACTTGAGGGTACATTTAGAATCATCAATACGTGCGTGGTATGTACTTGGTGGGTACTTAATAGGCATCTGATTAGTTTGTACTAGGTACTTAGTGGGATACATGTTCTTAATATATATTGTCAATTATCTTCAAAGTGGCCACTTAGTACCCAACTAGTGCCTACTAAGATCCTGTTAAGTGCCTAGAAAGTACTCGCTGATTCCCTGCCAAGTATTAAATAAATAAGCGTTAGGTATCTGCTCAATTCTTTTAAGTACTCATCAAGTACTTTCCAGTTTTATAGTATGTAACTTCTTAGTAACTCTCAAATGCCTGCCAAGTAATCAGAAAGTACCCTCCAAGTTCTTTTTAAGTGCTGGTTAACTGTCCACTATATACCTCTTAAGTACCTGCTCAATTTCCACCAAGTGCCTATTAAATACTTACCTTGTACCCGATGACTTCCCGTACATTATTTTGCAAGTACCCAGTAAGTGCCCCCAAATGGCCATCAAGTATTGCTCGATGCTTTTTAAAATTTCTGTATTTCATAACCTTAATTACTAGCACTACTTAATTACTACTTAATTGTGTAAATTTGTACTCTTAGTTAGCAATCATGAAAATTCTGAGTTACTATGATTACTTAATCATAAAAAGTTTACAATTTTTCAGCATGCTGAGTAATGGTAGTTCTAAATTATTCAATACTAAGTCAATATTAAAATTTTTGCTGAACTATTCATTTATGGTAACGTATTTTATTATGTACTAAAATTAAGGTTCCACACTCACAAGGGTACCTTATTGCAAACTCATTAGAGCAACGCCTCTTAGCTACAAGAGACGTAAAATTGGCTATTTAGCCAGAAAGCTCCTTACTATGAAGTTGTTTATTAGTACCAAAACAACCTCTGAGGTAGACGTATTTTCTTGATGCACTTCATCTTATTTAATATAATTTTAACGTAATTTTAACGTTATGAAAACTATTTTAATTAAATATTGGCACATACGTATGTTAAACAGCGAAAAACATCTTGTCCAAATATTTCATAAGTTAAGTCTATATTTTTAAAAATATATCTCGAATTTGTTTCTTTGAAATTGTAAAATCAAGTTTTTCTAATCTACTGATACAAAAAATCATTTTTAAAAACTTTCCATCATTATTTACTTAACTATGTTGACGTCTTGTAATGTATACGTTTCACAAGTACTTACTATTACTTTATCGTTTTCGTTCATTACCTCGTGCTGGGCTACGTAAACTCTACAACTATAACTATAGAAACTTGAACCATGCCCAAGCAAAATCATCTAAAATCACAAAGAGTACTAAAGATAGTCGTAATAATAATCCCTGCGCGCAAAGCTGCAAATTAGATAAATATTATCCGACGTTTAAGGCAAGGAGGATCCGCAATCATCTCGGTGAGCCATCATCATCTAATAATTCATCCCCAACATCACCATCATTATCATTTCTGTCCAGACCTTTTGAACGCACAGCGGCCTTAGATAAACAGGTGGGCGCTGGGAAACCAATTTGCATAGAGAATCGCGCGTGTACACACATACGCGCACTCGCCGCTTGGTATGGCTCAAAGATACCTACTTATACCCTCGTATAAAAGCCTCCCTCGTGCGAAGTGCTCAAGTGGAGTGGAGGGGAAAAAAAATATCAGTAACTCGTCGAGGTTAAATGCGGAAGAGGGATGCGTATGTACACCTACTATCTATGCTGCAGAAACGATTTACACGCGAGTAAGAACTCAAATTAATACGCTAGGGCAAAGGTAAAAGGAAAAGAAACTCTAAATGAGGTATTCTGTCGGTCCTTTGATTTGTGACCGTTGGCTTATATGCTCAAAAAGGCTGTAGGTACGGCAAGAGAATACATTAATCTCCTCTTCATGATGCAAAATTAAGCGCACACTGAGAATAAAATATGCGCTTTCTCGTTAAGCATTTGTTTCGCTATATCTCACAGCCGTGTAGAAAAACAGAGAAGGAAGAAATGAATGAAGACCCAATAAACTTATACTTTACAATTCTTAAAACAATGACCTTGTATGTCTTTGAATAACCTTGAATAAATAACTTTTTTTTAAACAAGGCAAGTAACTTGCGCAACGTTTCAATGGTTTGGGGTTAACACACCTTGCATTTGTAAATAATATCACATGTATCGTTTATAAATGATTTATTTGCCAGCTATTTAAGAATATAATACATAAAGTCCTCCCATGAAGCAGTTTTAACCAATGTGTACATAGTCGAGCATCAACCCGTCAACAATGCCAAATTGGTCAAGTTCTTCAGAGGTGCACAGTACGTGATCATATTGTACATGCACAGAAAGCTAAAGCAATAATTTCCTCCTTTGAGTTCAACGAATTGATCGATGGGATCTACGAGAAAGCTTACACACTCATAATTGAACACTTCAACTCCACTAACCATCCCGTTCAGACCAAGTCTCTTGACCCTAGTCTCGACCTTACCTCTGGATATCGAGACAAGCAAGGAAGTACCGTCCATCAAATTGTAAAGCCTTTTTGCGGTTGTGGAAGACTTCGGATTCGCAAGGACAAAGACTGCCTTAACCTTGAGCCGGCGATCGAACTTGACGCACTCAGTGAGGGCTTCGCTATTGTCCACGTGACAGCAGACACCGATGTCGTTGTTCAGGACAGAAGACGCCTGGATGTAGCCCCTCAGGCGTTTACGCACGACGACTCGAAGGTTGGAGTTGAGGATCGACAATGTGGAGGTCGCGGTCGAAACGTAAGCGTAGCCGCTGGCTGAATCGAACTCCACCAGAGGGGAGAGCTTCACGAGATCGAAGTCAGTCTCGTTGGTTGCGAAGTTGAAGTTCAGGGTGGACTGTCGGTCGCCTTTTGGGCTAAATCTGGAATTATCGAGACATAAGAGAAAATTCTGGTCGTTCTATATGATTGTAAGCGTTTTTTGTCTTTTAATACAAGGGGAAAATTAAGACTTGTAGTCGGTTAAAACTATGATTGCGCATTTCGTTTAGGCATCGTATGTTATACTCGGACATCAAATTTTGTTTGCTGTTAAATAAATAACCAATTTAAATTATCTCGTAAACAAAATGATAGTGTATCGATATGCAATTTTACTGTTTTGGTAGCTGGTATTTAAACAAATATTTAAAACAAAAGGTGCTTTAGAAAATATAAGATAACTTTTTTTTCAATTATTCTGTCATTTATACGTCAATTAACATTAAGGATTCGAATGAGTACTTTCTAAATAATTTAAGTTCGTAATTTAATTTACCATAACGTAAATAGCTTTTTAGAAAGATTCACACACCCGGGTTTCAAACTAATAGTACTTTGGGTGAAAGTAAACGATGTTATCGACAATCCCAACCAAGCAGAGTTTTAAAACCACATTCTGCTAGTTCAAATTCACGAAGTGAAAAAATAAATATACGTATCTCGGTCATTTATTGCTTGATATCCACTTTTTATACGTAAAGTCCTTCTGTTGGTAGAAATGCTTACAAAAACTTTTTGAAAGAGGTCAGGAAGTAACCCCCCGGTGTCTACGCACGACGAATTAAAAGTTGGAGTGGAAGAACAAATACTCATCTCGGTCACTTATAACTTCATTTCTACTGTTTTTTATTTAAGGTAGCGTGATAATTTGGCAACAATGATAAGCTACGTGGAAAATAACTATTGATGCTGGATACCTTTTGTTCAAAACCTTAAGCCCGTTAATTTTAATGCTATCTTATGTCTTGGCTTTTACAATTTCCATGTCTTTCTTGCACAAATCATGGAAATTTATAGTGTTGACATCGCTCATTGCGTTTTTTATTTTTTAAAGGACGTTTAGTACACAAAAATCATAAACCAATCTAGTATTTATTTACTGCCAATATGAATTGAGTGCTTAATTTTTTCAAGTTATTTATTTTGTTCGAGTATGTGAACTTGCACGGTTTTGCTCAGTACATCAAACTTTCAATCGTGGATTTCCATATAGTTTCCCCTTTTTTTAAACCTTCCTTTGCACGGCGTTATAAATCGTGAAATTGTAAATTTCCTAATCTGGTTTAGCTATTCAAATCTATTTAAAAGTATTGACGATAAGTCCCCTTAATTGATTGTGTACTTAATAGTTCACACGTGTAGACAATTTCCTCATTGTACGTGGTTGCACTCGAAAATGTAAAATTATTATTTGTTTGTAGAAAACGGGAATTTTCCAGAAATAATACGGTGACATGTGGTGTGATATATCACGTGTTTCAGCATCGTCTGTTGTATTAACAAAATGCAACGTTCTAAACTCCCGTTTTAACAATACTAAATATAGATAGTTTTCTCCTGATAAGAGAATTCTGTGTATATATTTCAAGCGATGTATCTATACAAATTAAATTTTTGTCAATTTCCAAAAGATGTTTGTCTTTTTAAACTTTTAAGTCAAGTTGAGGTAGAAATTAAAAAAAAAACTTGTTCTGAAGTATTTCACATTGCCTGTTATGTATCCTCAAGGTTTTTAATTATATTTTAGTAATAAGATCCGGAGTTATAAATTGCGGTTGACTCATTTTAAGCAGTTGTTTCATTCGATTAATTCATGGCTGTGTCTATTATTTGCATGAAAGCATACAACCCTCGATACATGTAAAGTCCTTGGCTTTTGCTAAAAAAGTATATGGTGGCATGATAGGGGTGGGGGTCATCAGCTACTTGTCCCTTTTCTATCCTCTTTGGCAGATATTTCGCAGCAACATCTTTTCGGTTGTTTGTCTCTAACTTTTTTTGTTGATGGAAATCTATAACTGTACGAGATTTTCAAACATTTTTCACGATCTTTCAGTCGGTGCGTTGCCGTTTTTGAAAGACAAGTGTTTTTCGAAAAATATGCAAAAAGAAAATTACAATGCCGTGATGTGCAATGGATAGAACTTTTTAAATATTTTTTTCTGAATTAGTATACCTAAAAACATAAAATATTTAAAATTCATCGAGACAACTATATCCAGACTTCAAAACTATGTTTCTTGGACTATTTTTATTATAAGAATGACTTACTCTTACTAAGAATTACTCTTTCTTTCGTTATCCCTTCCCCTGTCTTTCCCTCTCCCATCTCCGTCATCTCCCATGTAGGTACTCCTTCCCCACGCTCCCTCTCCCTTTCTCTTCCTCTGTCTCTAGTACGCAATAGTACGCATGCGCCCCTGCGCGCGCGCGCGCGCTCTCTCTCTCTCCCTCTTTAATTAACCTCTTAAGTACAATAACACTGTTGAGTGCTACTGCTGCATATGATCAGAAATCGTAATGTGACCGTAATAAAGCCTGAATTATGCCCCTGTTATAGCCATGGTACGATTTCGCATCATGAACCTGCTATATAAATATTTTTTCTCTAATTTTTATGCATTTCTTTTATAAAAAGAACTATGTAGAAATATACAACGCAACATTCATCTAAAGCTTTGACTACGTTTATTTCGTATGGCATTTTATAAAATTTTTTAGTACATTCATTTTCCAACCATTCCAGTATTTATTTGCTGCCAGTATGAATCAAGTGCTAAATTTTTCTAGTTATTTCTTTGTCCGAGTATGATAACGTTATTGCATTACTCCGTTCTGCACATCATATTTTGTATAGCAGATTTTCTTGCAGTTTTCTTTTTCTTTTTTTTTATAACAGTTTTTACGAGTACAGACAATACTAGACTCAGCACTGCTAAAATGAATTTTGTGATTGCTGCTCTAATCCATTTAGAACTTTTGTTGATAAGTTTTCTAAATTGATTGTTTAATAGTTCTAACACATAGTTACTTTCTGTGTTATAAGTAGTTTCACTCGAAAATGTGGCAGTATCGTATATATCTGAATAATTGGTAATCTTCTTAATATAGTAGGGTGAAGTGGCATTATGTATAATCTGTTTTAGTATCGTTTGTTGTACTAAAAACCGTCATTATTATAGAAAAAAATTTTTTTTTTAAATATTAACAATTTTGAGCAAGCAATAACTAGTAAATCATTAATACACATTCAATAATGCAAAATCTAATAAAAATAGCTTGTAGAGTTTGTCTTTTTACTGTTTAAACTGTGGTAAATTTAAATCAGTTAATTTTTAATGTGACGTTATCAGACAGTTAAATGAGCAGATTTGCTAACACACACCAGTGAAATACAATAGTTTTTGTTATTTAAATTATTATAGTTGTATAAAATAATTTCAAGAATCTAATAAGTTTCCAAAAAAAAAATTTTTAATTTTGATGAAATTCATATTATTGATGGTTTTTAAAAAATAAAAATGATTTTTTCCGCCCTCGGGTGGTTTTGGGAGGCTAGTACTTCCTCGGGCAAAAAAGCAGTTTTCCGGAACTCGTTCGAAAAGTCTCCTTTACGAACCTCGTTACGTCCCTCGCCTTCGGCTCGGGCCGCAAACCTCTCGGTTCGCAAACAAAGACTTTTCAAGCTCGTAGGAAAACTACCATTTCCACCCTCGGGTGGTTTTGGGAGGCTGGTACTTCCTCGGGCGAAAAAGCAGTTTTCCGGAACTCGTTCGAAAAGTCTCCTTTACGAACCTCGTTACGTCCCTCGCCTTCGGCTCGGGCCGCAAACCTCTCGGTTCGCAAACAGAGACTTTTCAAACTCGTAGGAAAACTACCATTTTTTAACGATCACTTCATTTGTTTTAGAGGCGAGGGGGGCTTTGCACTCCCCCATACCTCCTACGGGGGCTTTGCCCCCTAGTCTCTCACCAGGGGCTGCCACCCCTGGGCCCCGCACAACCTCTATTGCAAATTATACATTTACCACCTCAGTTTGAGTACATTAACTTTAAATAATGGAAAAACGTCCATTACACTCACTATTTACGAAGTATACCTCGTATGTATGTAAATAGTACAAGATACGTAAGCCTTTGATGTGTTCTTTTAATTAACTACTTCAAAATTTATACTAATTTTTATAGCATATATTATAACAAATTTTGCACGTAAGTCGTGAAGACGTTTTCTCGTACTCATATGATCGCACTCGATATTGATGCCAGTAATTCGTACCATGTGATCAAACTCGTGTCACACAATTGTGTGATCGACTGGCATTTATTTCCGTCGACTTTGACCACTGGTGCGCATTAATCTGAACTTTCAATATTTTTTAAAATTTAAGTACAAAAAGATAATTATTCATATGAGTATCATCTATTATCTATTATATTATATCTATTATACTTTAAATTTCATGTGCTTTAAATAAATCTCACTTTGCACCCTTAAAGAGAAAAACATTATATGCCACTCGAGCGCAAGCCTTTGCACCCTTGGGCGAACTTTGCGCCCTTCAACTACTTTGGGCCCTAGGGCGCAAAGTACTTTTTTGCTCATGGGCCCATAGTAGTTGGCGGGCTTAAAGTTCGCACAAGGGCACAAAGTGAGTCTTTGCGCTCTAGTGGCGTAATGTACTATTAAAAAATTGAATCATGTACAATTTCTAACAAATTTTTTTGTTTTCGTTCCCAAGATAAAATTAAAATTTATTTTAAACAAAATGGTAGTTTTCCTACGAGTTTAAAAAGTCTCTGTTTGCGAACCAAGACGTTTGCGGCCCGAGCCGAAGGCGAGGGACGTAACGAGGTTCGTAAAGGAGACTTTTCGAACGAGTTCCGGAAAACTGCTTTTTCGCCCGAGGAAGTAACAGCCTCCCAAAACCACCCGAGGGCGGAAAAGGTAGTTTTTAAGCTTTTGTGATTGCATGTGTGAGAACTCGAGAGCTGTTATCGACGAAATCTCAAGATTAAGCAGCTGCTGGGTGTGTGTGCATATATGTATCTAATATTTTATTTACATTTAGAAACGCTTACGAAATAATAAGTAGTATGTCGAAGGCTTATATTTTTTTAAACAATTTAATGCTTTCGTACAAATATTTCATCATCCAATATTTTGAATTACTAAACAAACGACGTAATTTGCATTTGTTCACCAATATTGTTTGGTTGGATGGATTAGAGATGATGATATTTATTTCTTTTATTCCTATGGGTAAAAATTAAGATTTTATCTACGAAACTATCCAAAAACATTATTATAAAGAACTACGTTTGGAATTACCGATCATTTCTGTTAATATGACTACATGATACCTGTACTTTTTTAAAGGTTTGTTTTTTTTTCTTTCTTACCGTAAAAACTCACCTCATAAGGCACATACTGCCCGATGGTTGGCAATGAAAGCTTTTTGCAAAAACATCAAACGTCTCTTGGTACGAAATCAACGTGAACGGCCTGTAATACACTGGTGATTCGTTACCAAACTCCAGAGTAAAATTGTGATGAGCACACTTTTCCTGAAGATCCACCACAAAAAATCTCAAATAGTGCATGCCAACTTCAGCTGCTGGTGTCTCGATCAGTGCAACAACTAGTTTTCCGTTTCCCAAAACCTTCGCTTCCGGTGCCAGAAAATCACGATCGTCTGACTCGGAAATGACGATGCTGCATTTGTTGTTCATCTCATCGGCAATCGCTTTCGATTCAAATTGGATCACAACATCAGAATTTACTTTTGGATAGGACACGTAGACCAACTGGTTAAAGTATTTCAGTATCGTTGGTTCGTAAAAAGAATAACTGGTGATGTGCGCAAGATTTCCTGCAGTGATGTCATGCGAGTCTGCTTTCATGATGGATATGTAGAAAAAGATCACTATTGTGACTGTTGTTACAAGGAAACGAGTGTTTGGACACATCTTCGGGCTATTGAAAAAAAAAAAGAAAGAAAAAAAAACATAAATCTTAGATAGAAGTTTTGAATGTCAATCCATAGAAGGGTAAGTTTTGAATCGGATGAATGGCGAGCATTATAAGTTTGCGCAGAACATCAACGCACAATCATTAGATTATTTTCAACGACTTCTCTGTGAAAATTGAGCCGCGAAAAAATGATTGATCCCATCAAGTGTTTGACTAATTGTAAGAAAAAGAGGAGAATTAATTACTTTTTGCAAAACACTAAAATCCAAATTTTTAAGGACTGAAAACTTTTTAACCTTCAAACTACACATCTTACGAAAAAATCACAAGAGATATTTTTGTTGAAAACAAGCCAAAAGGTTAAAAAAAAAATATTTATGTATTTTTTGAGACTTCTAACTTTTTGCAATGACTAATGAAAAATCTTTCACAATTAACTTCTTGATCTTTTTTAATGAAACAATGTGACGACAGCACGTAAAAATGATGTTGCCAAATTCGTGATAAATATCAACTGCTTGCAAGAAACTCCCCTCCCCCCGTTCACCGCTCCAAACTATTTTGTACTTACATATTTTTTTGAATGTCAGCTAAAATATGAACATAAAAGCTTTTTCTTTAAATTATTGATTTAAACTATGTTTTACCACGAAGTAACCTTAAACATATGATCGAACGTCTAAATACACCCAACCAATCATCCACGAGATGAAAATGTAAGTGTTCATATACATCATCATGTCAAAGATAAGTTTGGCTCTACTATCATTTTTTACAAATGTCATATATTAAAACACTGGAAAATAACATGGATAAGCAAAAAAATTGTTTGCGAAAAAACATTGCCACGTTTCAATAACTGTATAAAATAAAATCTAACTAAGAGTTATTCGGCGAAAAATATTTTTCGATGTACTAAATGCAAAACAAAAATTAACTCCATAATAAAAATCGAATTCCCTGATGACGCCAGCAACAACAACAAAATAGGATCACAAAATCGATCAAAGCCCGGGATTTGCCGGCACAACAATCACCACCAGCACAGACAGCACTTTACCTATTTATTTCCGCACGGTGAGTATGATTATAAACACAGTCTCAAGCCGGGGAGTCCACGCAACCATTAGGCTTCTCTCTCTCTCTCTCCCTCTTAGCCTGCGACTCTCGACGCTCCATCCGCCGCGCGCAAAAGCCGATTACTTAATCTACAGCCTCCACAAGCATAAACGTGTGCTGTATGGATGGGTGGCCGACCTAATCGCCAGTTCAAACATGACCTCTACAATGAGGCGTCACACCAGCGATTTACCCCTTTGTTGTTCTCCTTCTCTTTCCCATCTTGCGTGACTGTTGATCTACACGAGTTTTTTCTGAGAGTACTTGAGTGATTTTAATAATTAGGTCGGGGGTCTGCAACTATGGATTGGCCTCAAGTGCCTCGAGCCAATAATCATTAGCAAATGTTGTTTGATATTATTATATTCCTGATTATGACACTAATAAATTGTGGGTGGAGAATGATTGCAAATAAAATAACGCGGTGATTTCAAAAATGTTATTACTTTAAAACAATTATCAGCATCGATTGTCACAAATTGTCCAAACGATTACGCCAAGTTTCTTTTTCTCGTCGATTTATTTAAACGGTCTCGTCTACTGATTTTAACTTTATACATCTTGTATGAACCTCTTCATCACACGTGACAACGATACAGTACTTGTTATTCTCCATGTGGAAGTTTTGTACGTCATAAATCTCACAGGAAATATTGGAAATGTGCACCGAATCGGTGGTCCAGATTCCCTCTGGTCCGATTCTTTGAGTGTAAATCGACGTATACTTCAATTTAACTCCGTATGTTAAAATTACACCTCCATCGGCTGTATTGATAACATTAAAGTGAACCAGTGTCCTGTGCGTTAAACCCTTTTTCAATGCGTAATTTAATACAACGTTGACATGTTCACGTAATCTGTTGTCCAGCTGTGAACAATGTATTGATTGTTGACTTTCGTAATACCGACAAACAGTGAAGTTGCCAAACTGTGTTGAGTACGAGTCAAAGTCAAATGCGTGGAGCTTCGAGTGCTTGAGCTTCGTAATGCTGGTGACTTTTAATTCCGAATTTAAACGCTTGATTACAGTTGTGAAGGTAGTGGGTTTATTTTGCACGTAGAAGTAACCCTCTCTGTAATCGTACTCTTTGACACTGTGCATTCTTACTGTGTTGGGTCTGTAGAATGGTTTGGAATCCAAATCTGAAATTATTAAAAAGTTGTAACTAGTTAGGTCGTAAGGTTAACCGAAATTAATGTATGCCATAACTTTTATGATTGAAATTCATTGAAGAATGTCATATTAAGTGTTTTAATAATTTTTTTCAACATTCACATTATTGACCAGAAATTTTGTTTTATTTTTCTACTAATAACTGATTTACGTGGCTACTGACAAAGTTAGAATCATAACTCAGCAGTGTGATAAAAAAAGACTCCTGAATATTATTATTTCTAATGATTTATTGAATCAATAAGAACAATAATTTACCTGGTATGGTAGATATTCTAAACGACGATACAGGATTGCCTACATCATTGTACCGATAAACGTAAATAAATCTCGTAATCTCGTGTGTTAAACTTGTAATGAGGATGTCAAAAGTGTCATTATAACCTAAAATTCCAATCACGTCGATAGGATATGGATCCGAATCTGGTAACTCAAAGTCTTGGTAAGTACACGTACGCGGATCCACAATAACGAATCTCCACTCCCCGAGGTGCTTGTAAGGTGTCAGTCGATAGTTCAACAACCAAATGACGATTTTACCGTTTCCAAGACTGGCAGCCCGCCTGGGATACCGAGAGGAATAGCGAAGCTTTAAGGATACTAAACAAGTCGTGAAGTCCGTAGATTCTAATCTGATGGGATAATCTGAGTGCCAAGAATCCAACACGTGTACTAGGGTATTGTTTGATTTAATAACTAGAGGCATTGATATGTGGATGTGTCGAATGACGGACCAAGTCGTGGTGGCATTATAGGTTTCGTTGGTGAAAAAGTTATCAGTTGAAGTCACAAGTAGAGTTGCAACAAGAATGAAGATGAAGAGAGACATGGTTTGAGTTTGAACATTGAAAAGCTGGAATAAATAATTTGCGTAATAATTACATCACCTTACATCTAATACATGTATAAATAATCACGAAGTAAATATATATTAATACGAGAGAAATGTCTAGTCAAATAAAACTAATTACCTTTTTAGCTGATCTTGTTTTTTAATAGAAAATTTCCGTTTTAACTGTTTATTTTCAAAAAAATGTTTACATCGTTGCTTCAAACACTTATATAGGATCCGTTGGACTACAGTCTTTGGCGCACGTCTTTTTCAACTAACAAGAAAACTCTGATAGTTTATCGCTGCTTTCTTGTATTACGTGATAATCAGACTATCTTTGGGGAATTCAAAACATCGAATTTATTTCATCACTTCCTCTACGTTTTATGTTATAATGATATCCATAATAATCGGCAATAACAAAAGGTCAATCCTATTAACTAAAATCTTTTGCTGCAAAAGTGTGATATTTTTTATTTACAATTAACTAAAAGTGCAAACACGTCGAAAGAATAAAAATATACAGCCCAACACCTACATTAAACTCTAGACATATCAACTTCAATCGCTAATAAAAAATTTAGCAAAAAACAAGAACTACGTAACTTTATATTTAAAAATTTACGTAACGAAGCATGTTATGTGACTTATTCCTTCAATTCATAAATCTTAACGTAGCGCTGTCTCGCTGAATTATCAATTATTTTTTCCGTTTACGATTCTCCAGAGCAGCTGATAATGCAGATACACACGTGTGTCAAGTTCATTTCGGCTAAACCAAGATATATTATCACCTCTCTGTGACATACTGTCGTGTGACCAATTTTTTATATCAAAGCTGTAAGTATGATAGGATATTTTACCAATTTTAAGTGGATCTCGTAATTTTTTCGTGTCCACTAAGTAGCAAGGCTATGTGATTAAAGGTCAACTTCTATTTAGTATTACTAAAAGGAAAATTCCGAGTCTATCAGTTATTCTACGTGAGTAATCTATTGACCTGCCTACAATGTCACCCAAAAAAATAGCTGTTACATTGCACGTAATACTTAAACACATAATATTAAATAATATTGCAACGACAGTTATAGTTTGGAACATCAGACAAGTTGGATTGGCTTAGAGAGTCTAAGATGATAATTTATTACCAAATATTTCTACCATAAACAGTAGCAAGAAATCGAAACGATGTACAAATTTTTAAATAATTTAACCTGGACTTCAACCGTATGATGTATGTTAGTAAAACTTGTGTCAACTCAAGTAAATTTGAAGTACGCATACAAATTTATGATAAAAATAATATACATTAATTTACATTGTAATCACTCGTTGTTATCTTGCCAAACCTGTTCCATCTAACCCAACTACTCAGAATATGACTCTTCCACAAATCCCCGTCAATCCCGATTTTTAAGAGTGTGTGCAAAAAAAATGCTGCTAAGGTAAGACCCGAATTCGCTGTTAACGGTAATATATAGCGCGAGCAAAGCCCCGTGTAACTTCCTCGAGCGCAAAACTACTTGAGGCTCGACCACAGCAGTACTATACACCATCCCAGATTCTGGTGATGCTCCGATCTGTTCATCAAGTCTTTCCCTTCCCAGCTGCCCTCGTTACTTTGCCATTAATCCCGTGCACTGGGAGAAGTTCGAGAGGGTGATTTTTGTTTCTCGTCCCCGAATGGCTAGACTTTGCGACTTTCGAAAGCATTGTGGCAAAGTATCTGGATTTGACGGTGGGAAATTCGCTGATGGAGGCATTGCTTGAGGCTTTGTTGTCCTGTTTATTTTATTTATTATTTTTTTTTTTTTTCAGAAAAGATTACCTTTTACCAGAGTCTAGAGCCTTTTTTTTTTCGGTAAAATCTTTTTTCATTCACTGTTTCCATTGCAATGAATTAACAACTAAAGAGAGAAGTTTTGCAGGTGTGCATTTTTTATTTTGACCCATATCCTCTTGAGATTAGAATTGTTGTCGCTGCTCGTGGTTACGAGAAATCTTTGATCGATTATCTTATCGCAATACTCAACAACAACGTATAGAAACAGAAAGTCGTATTGTTAGAAAAAAAAGGAATTCTTATCGAGTGTAATTCGACGAATAATATTGTAGTGGCAGTGACTCGATCAGATTGTGATTGCAGAGAGAGATACGACTTTGAGGTTATGAATCTCCTATGTATGGATATAACTTTAACATGAATTGTTGTGAACACTAATTAATAACTTTCTATACGACTACCTAATCGATTAAAATTTTTTACGTACATATCGCTAAGCGTCTCTTTCATCACTGGTCGCATTTTCATTGAAAACTTGTAGGTCAATATTTTAAGTAAAATCTAATTTTCGACGAATTCGTATAAGAGACAATGTTAAAATAAAAAATTTGCTTGGATTAACCTATTTAGGGTTAAATTTTTATAAAAATCCGGTAGGTCAATCTATATACGACAGTACTACCTTAACCTCCGCGCATTACGCCCTAATATTCCAAAGCGAGTCATTTTGAACTCCTTCCAGAAATCATCCCGTAACTCCCTGAAATCGGCTAGAATCTTAAGGAGAGAGAATGAAAACTACCGAAAATTTATTCATCGTACAAACTTTGCGATTTCTCGAAGGACCAAATCGTTGACTCAAATTTTAATGCAAACTCGTTGTCAAAAGTGGGTGAAAGAACCTCGGAGATTCGCAAACAGCGTAACGCGGATCTCCTCCTTCCTCGTCTTGATCCGGCAAATTCATCTCTTTACATTACCCAACTTGGCAAGAGCTTGTAAGGAGTTGTACCGAAGTTGTTCTTGCGGGCTAGTAACGCAAAGTTGTGTGTAACACCAGGGCCGGCTGATCGTATCAGGCCTTGTCTCACCCTTTCCATCAAACATTACTTGGATAACTTTACCAGCAAGTAATAAAGTGATAATGATAGTTAATCGAACAGATTCATGAAGGAGCTTCACAAGAGTAACAACTACAAAGTAAATAAAGGAGTACTTTTTTCTTTGAATGGCTCAAGATTTGTTCTAAGTCAGGGAAATCATTTAAACTCTGACGTGAATTCTCTTACCAATTTATACTATTCCTCTGAAATTTTGTATACTTACTCGAGACGAGTTTTCTCAAAATTAGTGAAAACATATTTCTATCACTCAGCAGTTTTTCTTGGTCAAAGTTTCATGGTTATGAAAAGTGAAAATGAAAGTAAAATGAACTAGCAAATATCAAATGATCTCTTAAGTGACTCGAGTACATAATCATAATGTTCAAAATAAGATTTTCGGAAAAATACAGGCTGTTTATGTAGACGTCCAAGTTCCGTTTGAAACATTTTTGCAGTTGAAACCTAGACAAGCATGTAATTAAGATTACGTGGTGAGTGTACTCCTTACTGGTGATTGGAAATTCAAATAGCAAATAAAATAAAATTTAAACTGTAGTCTGGATCATTTTTCCTGCGATTTAGAGGTTCCAAAGTTTAACAAAGGTATGGGATACTTTGGCTTGAACATTCATACAAGTCATTGATCTCGAGGACTTTCGATATAATAATAAATGAGGAAAAAATGTGTAAAGTTAACTTGGCAATTATTTACAAATGAGAATTACTTATGGACATTATTAAAATCTGTCTTTCGGAAACACTGTATCTTTGACAAATTGAGTGTCACAAAACTTGAAAGTAATTATTTTCGCAGTTCGACTGCACAATGAAAAAAAAGTTTATATATTTAGAAAAGATTTTAAAAATGCGATTTTACTTAAATTAAAAATGTCGATGACTCGAGAAGGTACGGCTCTTTATGGTAACAAGCATTTATTCGCAATACAATTAAAACTACATAACATTATTATTTCACGCTATAAGAAATTAATTAGAAATTACGGTTTGTTTTTAATCTGCAAACAACACGTAACGATCAACTTATGTACACAGTTGTTAAATAAAAAAATGTAGCAGTATAGGTAACAAGGAAAAAACTAAGTTTGACTTCGCAAAATGATCGAGCACTTGAATTGATAAGTAATTGCGAGAGTAAACAATAGGGGAAGTACCAGTAGAGTTTTTCAAAGATAATGTTTCTTATACAACTGAGCT
Source organism: Copidosoma floridanum (assembly GCF_000648655.2). Next base: position 81,915 of record NW_019379537.1, read on the forward strand.
GGTGTGTTTTGCTAAGCTTCTTGTATAAAAACAGATCCGCGCGATATTTTGATATCAGTCGATATTCTACTGTTACCAAAGTTACAGGTAAGGTATCTATATTTATTAATAATACAAAAATCCTTATAACATTGCAATCATATGTGAAAATAATTCAAGCATCAAATTGTTTTATTATTTTATCCAAGAAGCAATGGTGTATTTTCTATGTGTTTCAGAAATTTTCCAAAGTTTTAAAATGTTGAAGGCTGTATTCTTGGCACTTTTTGTTGTGATGGCATTGATGGTTATCAATGCCAGCGCGGACTGTGGTACCTATGGAGACGACGTAAGTTTTCGTTCATTACCATGTTTTTGCTGTTAAAATAATTTCTTTCCTAAACTTATACATTTGTTAATTTTTTTTTTTTTTTTTTTCAACAGTGTAAAAATCAAGACTGCTGCTATCCATTTGTGTGCTATTGGTTAGGTAAGCGCTGTGTGGTGGCTTCTCGGAAGTAGATGACATCCAATAATAGCTAGCTTCTTAACGAATACATCGAAAAACAGTTATGTTACATATATTCATTAAATTACACATTTAATTCAAATTTCTAAAATTGAGAAATTTTATTTTAATGTTGTTTATAGATCAATTTGAGCTATAAAAACTTTTTTTAAGAATACGAATCACCTCGTGTGATATTTTCGTTGCTACTCATGTATTTATGATGGATTTATTATTAAAGTGAATTCTCAGATGTAAAATAGTACTTTTAGTTTTATTTATGATGACTTTTACACTGATGTATATCTTACTAATACCAAAGTAATACATGTAACCTAAAACAAAAAAAAATTTCTAAAAAGTATAAAAGCTTAGTTACGACGATTCCTACAAATCATATAAATGTCATTTAATGTTATTTTTTCGTAAGGTTACATGTTAAATCCTGATTTTTTAAAATGTAACATATATAAAATAATGGCATAGCCAAACGAGCTGCGATTTTCATGGGTATTTGTTATGCTTTTTCAATATACGTTTGACGTTTCAATAATATCTGTCAAAAAAACACCTATATGTGATGAACGTCCTGACGGTACATTTACTGGCATGTAATACTACCCTATTGAAGAAATCTATACTATAGGATGGTTTTTTTTAATTTTCTGTAAACAATTATATTTTTGGTATTAAATATGGACGAGGAATAAGTGTGGGATCGTATGTGATGTGAGCGTGACGTTGCAGATGTAATCAGCGTAGGCAGTAGAATGTTGTTCTAAAATCACCGGAAGATTCGATGAAAGTGCACACTCTTGTACTAGCCAGCCTATATATTATTTTCATTGTATTGCGCCGTTTTATATTGTTTATAATCGTTAACCCATTAAATATTAATTGAAATTACACCCAATCAACGTAGGTATACTCATTCCCACGATTATTGCACCACCTTCGTACACAATATTGTTTCATAGAAGGTACTTTTATACTCAAAATTGTATTGTTTGCCATAAATTTGATGGAAGTACAACTTCATACTTGGGTACCCAAGCACCCACTGTCTACTGGTTTTTCTATACTAGTATACTTTTCTATACTTTTCTTAATATTTTCTAATACTAAGATATTGTTAATTAGGAAAAACATAAATACGTAAATAATTTTCTTGATGTATTATTTAAAATATTTTTTCGTCATAATTCAATTCAATATACTACATCGAATTAATGCTTACATAATATAGTACCATCAGTGTGATCATTTTTCTGTAAATTTTTATTTTTAGCATTAGTAGTTTAAATAATTCTCACGATTCGGCTTATAGTTCAAGAATTTTATAATTATGTAAAGTATAAATATGTAGATAATGTCGTTAATGTAGAAATGCGTGGTATTTTTATTATCAACAAACTCTTCTATAATCTTTGTAATACATAAAATATGAAACTTTACATAAGATTTTCTTAAGCTACAACTTTGCAAAAATTATTTTTATTGATAAGATAACATAATAGTAGTAGCCTTTTTAAAAATATTATCAATTTCAGAATTGTCTTGACCCCGTATTAGACCCATGAAAATAGCAATTTTTGAAACATTTCTTAGCTAGTAAAATCATGCGTCATCAAATATTCAAATAACGTTCTTTTTGATTGTTTCATGTACTTTGTTTTGTTTTAAAAATCGAATATTTCAAGAATATGATTCCAATTATTAATAATTTCATCGATCAAAAAATTTGTACTCAAACAACATCTATTTGATTTTTTATAATCAAATGTCATAAAAGGATCAATTTATCGTTACAAATTGGGATTGGAACCCATAGTGTGCAAGGGACAAAGCTTCATTAATATCTATATTTCAAAGTACCCTGTACCTATAGATAATGACTGGCATTCATATGTTGTATAATGTTTTTCTCCTTAAGGGTGCAAAGTGAGATTTATTTAAAGCACATGAAATTTAAAGTATAATAAATGATACTCATATGAATAATTATCTTTTTGTACTTAAATTTTTAAAAAAATTGAAAGTTCAGATTAATGCGCACCAGTGGTCAAAGTCGACGGAAATAAATGCCAGTCGATCACACAATTGTGTGACACGAGTTTGATCACATAGTACGAATTACTGGCATCAATATCGAGTGCGATCATATGAGTACGGGAAAACGTCTTCACGACTTACGTGCAAAATTTGTTATAATATATGCTATAAAAATTAGTATAAATTTTGAAGTAGTTAATTAAAAGAACACATCAAAGGCTTACGTATCTTGTACTAGCGGCCCCCCGTCTCGGCTTCGCCCGAGACTTACTATACAGTAAAAATGTTTCGATACTTAGTTTTATACTAAAAACTACAAATAATGTAAAATTTATTTTGGATATGATATTAATGAAATTTATCAATTTAAATGACACTTTTGACTCTGGAAATTTGAAGATTGGTCGTGTCTCACATGCAAGCCGTAATGTTTTGTATTAACTTATCCGTTTTTTTATCTACAGTGTAGCAAGGAACCCTGCTGCGATCCGTTTCGCTGCGTCGCTTTCATCAACAAGTGTTTGCCGTTTTGAGCAGAGATAGAATTCAAAATCTTGAGATTTTAAAGAAATGTATTGAAAAAAGTTTACTGTGGTTGCCGAAGCAGACATTGAATTTAAACAAATACCAAGAAGTATTTTTATTCAAATGCTTGTTATTACTATAAAGCTTATGCAATAAAAACATTTTTAGAATCAAACAAAATTTTATGTCGAATTTTTCATTTTATCCATACCCACTTGTAATAATATGCATAGTCACACACTATATATTCATATGATTAACGCAACACAGTTCTAGTAGGGGTCGTGTATTCGAATTCCGTTGTGTACAGATTTTTTCGAAGTTGTTTTTTCCCCGGGTAAAGTTCCTATCGACGTGAGTATGTTCTGTGGAATTGTACAACAGTGTGGTTTCAGAATATCCCTTGCCCCACATTCCTTGAGAACCATGCCAGGCACCGGGAAGGGAACGGTTGGGCCTGACCGGTAATGAGTACAGAGTAATTCCTTAAACACGGTCAACTATGGGGCTTCTTCGACAAGGCTACGCAGAGACAAGTGGACCCATTGCATCTCTGGTGATGAACGGACAAGGCGCGATAACAGCATTACATTATTCACCGGAAAAACCTACTCTGTGCTTCAATATCGTTTTAAATAATTTATTGAAATTTTGGATCATCCTAGAGTCGTTTATGAAATACCCTAACTCTTGTACGGTTCTTCATGCTGTTAGCGTAAGGGTAAATCCATAAACTTGTTCCCTCATTGTTACGTTTTATCGGAATTCCATAAGATTCCTTATGATATCAATTAATCATAAGACTTTTAAAATATTTTAGTTACAATTAATATAAGTAAATAGTAATTACTGAAAACATTGTTCATTGTCTGTCAAATCATACAGGTTGAGAACTACTCAAACACACCAACTACTTGACCATGGACTCCACGACCCTTCTTTTTTGGCTTATTGAACGCTTTTACGTATCACTATACGTTGAAAAATCTTACAGGATTTGTTAGACGTTTTCGTCCAGACAATTGATGATAATGTTTTTCATGGTAACCATACTTATAATTATTCCAGCGGTTAAAAAAACCTAACAGAATCATATACGTGCTGAGTATACTGTTATAACACAGCAATGCAGAGCCTAATGGACATGGATCTCAGAAAACACACACACACACACATATATATATATAAATCATTGTAGATAACTTTTAACTTATACATAGATATTTCTTTGTAGCGAGTTATGGTTATCTTTGTTTTGTGACGTTTTGTGACAATAAACCCTAGAAGTTGTTTATTTTTTTTTTGTAAAGAAACTTAGCAACGTAAAGAAAAAATAAAGCAGCGATAACGCTAATGCAGGTAGCCTCTGTCAAAAAAACACCATAGACCGAAAACAGTGAGCTATATTCTTGTCGTGCCCAAGAGAGAAAAAATAAAAATCACTTCACTCTCCGCTCCTGAGGCCACAATTGACAAGTGAAAAGAATACCAGACACTGTCGTTAAAAACTTTCCATTAGAAATTAAGAAAAAAACAATCGTTTGAGATACACAAGTTTTTTTTACTTCAATTAAAAAAAATATTGAAAAATAGCTTTGAACGGGTAAGATTTTCCTCTTTAACATTACAATAACGAATGAATTAGTACCTTAACTGATAAATAATCACCCGAACCCTTGAAACAATTCACTAAAAGTAGCAAACAAATTTTCCTGTATCGAATCGTTGTTATCACGTACAGACCAAATTTCGTGACATGTGCGAAATAAGCATCGAATAGCCGCCAAAGAGTACCTACAGAGTAAGACTCGACTGTGTAACTTCATACTTTTTACACAGTTGTAACACCTTTTTCGACACGTGAGCCCTTGTACTGGACGCGGTGGTCATTGGGAGGAGGACTCAACCGGACAAAAAGGAAAGAAAAATCCACGTGCACTCAATCTGAAGAGGAGGACGAGAAGGGAGGCGGGTGGGGGGTGATGTTGGTTGGACAAACACTCAATTGATGATCGAACAAACATGCCAGCCTTTTCCGGCTCGTTAGCGTCCCGACAGCCGGCGTTTGCAATTTACAGCCAGCACACGTGCATGTTACGGGCGATTAAAGAGATATAATCGAATCGGACTTGTCAGCGATAGGGATCATTATGCGCTAACGTGTTGCAGCGGCTAATGGGGAGGATTTTTGTCTCAATTGTGCTCCTTGATGACACGGTCAATCTGAAAAAAAGTGCAAAAATATTGTTTTTGAGTTAAATTTCTTAATCAAACCATGAATCGGAAGGTTTTCCAATTCCAATCTCAATCTCTGCCTTCATCGTTTAAACTGAAGTTATAAACAGTGGTATGTTGGAGTTGTACTTATGTCATGGCCACGGAATCTGATATAACTATAGAATATACATACTTATGAGAATCATTTTTTTGCTGCATTATTTTGTTGTCATTGTCTTTTTTTGAAGTTATAAGTGTGAAGTATGGAAAATTTTTAAAAGATCCAATTATCATCTCTTTACGTATCATTTGCATTTTATTTTCGTGTATAAAAATAACTCAAACTTTATTTATCGACCACGTAAGGTTTTTACCTATTCATTTTAAATTTTCATAAAACTTTTTTAAGAAATGCATTTAAATCTACAATCCGTACAGTGACAGTTTCATTATCTTAAAAAAAAAAAAAATAAAAAATCTGTCATAAAGTAAAATTTTTTTACAAAATTGTTTATAGACTAGAGTACTCATTTGAATAGAAGTAGTACATTGAAATCGATGAAAAAAAAAAAAAAAAAAACAGATAACACATCAAATTTGATTAACAGTAACTTAAAATTAATTTGGCTGAAAAAACTGTATTTCATCAGTAGTGACGAGTACATAATAGTTTATCTTCCACCGCAGATAGCATATGTATGTACGAATCATCCGCGACCACGTAACAATACTACAGTTTTGTATACATACTTGATGCAAAAACTTCAACACACAAATCCACTGTACGTATACACGTACATATACCTCATGACTAATTAAAATACCACATCCACATGGCACGCAGCACGTACAGGAGCACTGCATAAGAGTCTGATGGGTAGCTGGGCTTGGTGTATATATATATATATATATATGTGTGTGTGTGTATTACAGGTCGATAGCCATTGTACAGCTTCGGGCTATTGTACACACACACACACACACACACGCGCACGCACACACGAGAGGCGCGAGACGGCGTTACAAGCTTTTATTCAAGCTCCCTTTTCAAAATCCGCAATCAGCGTGTAAAATGTGCCCTTCCCTCTGTACGTATAATGGCTGTGTTATGAAAACATACACGCATAAAACAGGGAATCGCGCATCTCAGCGTTTCCATGGTAAGGGTTGGTGTTGGGGCGGGGGATGTGCCGATACGTGAAACTCACAATGGCATCTGTTTTTAGCTGGAAAATAAATATGGATGGGAAAGGAGAGGAGGAGGATAGCCCATAGTTACAACGGGTTGCAGCGGTGAGGGAGGTCGGATTTAAAAAGAACGAGGGAAGTCGTTTTGTTTGCTGAGGAGTGGGAAGGTCGATGTTCACGAGTGGTATTTTTATGGATGTGGTGCGTGTGGCTCGACTCGGTTGTTGTTCCCATTTTTCAAGATTGGTAGACTAGAGGATATTATTCTACCCGCACGGAGTTGTAGCATTGTTTTTGTTTGTTTGTTGTGAAGAACATAAAAAAATTTTTAGTTTTAGAAATTTATTTTAAATAGCTTTAGGAAGATTTTTTATGTTATTCATTTACTTGAATTTATTTTATTACAATTTGGATGAGTTTGGATGAATTATTTCACTACGTAACTGTACAAATTAAAAAATTGATTACTAAGGTGAAAACCTTGTACCAAGCCCAATCGCAGATGCCACTATTTTTAAAGGAATGATTCTTATAAAAAATTTTTAATTCCTAAGAAAATCATTGCATCAAATGATATCAATTAATCATAAGACTTTTAAAATATTTTAGTTACAATTAATATAAGTAAATAGTAATTACTGAAAACATTGTTCATTGTCTGTCAAATCATACAGGTTGAGAACTACTCAAACACACCAACTACTTGACCATGGACTCCACGACCCTTCTTTTTTGGCTTATTGAACGCTTTTACGTATCACTATACGTTGAAAAATCTTACAGGATTTGTTAGACGTTTTCGTCCAGACAATTGATGATAATGTTTTTCATGGTAACCATACTTATAATTATTCCAGCGGTTAAAAAAACCTAACAGAATCATATACGTGCTGAGTATACTGTTATAACACAGCAATGCAGAGCCTAATGGACATGGATCTCAGAAAACACACACACACACACATATATATATATAAATCATTGTAGATAACTTTTAACTTATACATAGATATTTCTTTGTAGCGAGTTATGGTTATCTTTGTTTTGTGACGTTTTGTGACAATAAACCCTAGAAGTTGTTTATTTTTTTTTTGTAAAGAAACTTAGCAACGTAAAGAAAAAATAAAGCAGCGATAACGCTAATGCAGGTAGCCTCTGTCAAAAAAACACCATAGACCGAAAACAGTGAGCTATATTCTTGTCGTGCCCAAGAGAGAAAAAATAAAAATCACTTCACTCTCCGCTCCTGAGGCCACAATTGACAAGTGAAAAGAATACCAGACACTGTCGTTAAAAACTTTCCATTAGAAATTAAGAAAAAAACAATCGTTTGAGATACACAAGTTTTTTTTACTTCAATTAAAAAAAATATTGAAAAATAGCTTTGAACGGGTAAGATTTTCCTCTTTAACATTACAATAACGAATGAATTAGTACCTTAACTGATAAATAATCACCCGAACCCTTGAAACAATTCACTAAAAGTAGCAAACAAATTTTCCTGTATCGAATCGTTGTTATCACGTACAGACCAAATTTCGTGACATGTGCGAAATAAGCATCGAATAGCCGCCAAAGAGTACCTACAGAGTAAGACTCGACTGTGTAACTTCATACTTTTTACACAGTTGTAACACCTTTTTCGACACGTGAGCCCTTGTACTGGACGCGGTGGTCATTGGGAGGAGGACTCAACCGGACAAAAAGGAAAGAAAAATCCACGTGCACTCAATCTGAAGAGGAGGACGAGAAGGGAGGCGGGTGGGGGGTGATGTTGGTTGGACAAACACTCAATTGATGATCGAACAAACATGCCAGCCTTTTCCGGCTCGTTAGCGTCCCGACAGCCGGCGTTTGCAATTTACAGCCAGCACACGTGCATGTTACGGGCGATTAAAGAGATATAATCGAATCGGACTTGTCAGCGATAGGGATCATTATGCGCTAACGTGTTGCAGCGGCTAATGGGGAGGATTTTTGTCTCAATTGTGCTCCTTGATGACACGGTCAATCTGAAAAAAAGTGCAAAAATATTGTTTTTGAGTTAAATTTCTTAATCAAACCATGAATCGGAAGGTTTTCCAATTCCAATCTCAATCTCTGCCTTCATCGTTTAAACTGAAGTTATAAACAGTGGTATGTTGGAGTTGTACTTATGTCATGGCCACGGAATCTGATATAACTATAGAATATACATACTTATGAGAATCATTTTTTTGCTGCATTATTTTGTTGTCATTGTCTTTTTTTGAAGTTATAAGTGTGAAGTATGGAAAATTTTTAAAAGATCCAATTATCATCTCTTTACGTATCATTTGCATTTTATTTTCGTGTATAAAAATAACTCAAACTTTATTTATCGACCACGTAAGGTTTTTACCTATTCATTTTAAATTTTCATAAAACTTTTTTAAGAAATGCATTTAAATCTACAATNAATTATTTTTTTTTGTAAATCCAAAATTTAAGAAATTTCTAGAGGGCAATAAAAAAATATCCAGTCGAAGAGTTCTTTTAAAGCCTAACACAATAAGACCAGACAATCAAGTTATTGATGGATATCCCAATGAAAAAAAGAGCGGAAACTCGCTGAAATAACGAATTTGGTTTTACACGAGACTCCATCGTTCCATGCCTAAAACACACAATCCAATTAACCGATTGCCTCCGTGTAACTCGAGCTATTGACATTTTTCAAGTAAAAAAAAAAAAAAAAAAAAAAAAGTACTAGCCGTTTAATTGACGAGCACATCGAACGCAGTGACAAACTGTTTTGTGGGCTAAAATATCGGACGTATGTTTCCACAGCGAATACATACAACTGAGAAAGCATCGGTAAGGGAAGCAGAAAATAATAAAGCTGCCGATACGTCGAGTGGAATTCTCGCGTTTGAAAGGGAGATAAAAATAATAATTCCGGGGCTTGATTATTTTCACGTATTACTCGATGGCCTCGCTCTTTCGGGTTTACTGTGCGGTAATTGAAAGCGTTCATAATTGATTGATGGGTACGCGATGCCTGAACTCTTTTTTTTCAGCCTTCCGAGTTCGATCCTTCGACAGCGTGGATTTTTGTGTGGTTACGTGATATCCTAGAATTCCTGGTATTTGTGATTCCAATTTTTCAGGCCGCGCCAAATGAGAAGGTATCGAGTTTTTCGGCGTATACGAGAAAAATATGGTTTCAATTATTTCAAGGTTAAATATTGTTTTATTTTAGTACTTTTAGAACAATTAAAAAAAAAAACAAAAAAAAGAGATTCATACTCGCGGACAGTCTTGTCAAAATTTTAGAAAGTGTTGGAGTATTTTTAGTAATCAAACGAAGCCAAACAAAGTATGAACAAACTCCTTACGAGTTTGAAGTAAGGTACAGTCACCTATTATGAGGTACTTTTAAAAGCGTCTCTTATTATGATACATCCCCTTGATAAATAATAATTATGGCTTTAACTATACAAAAAAATTAGTTTGTGAATCACTATAATATTATCTGTATAAATCAACAAAAATATTTGTTACTTTTGAGCACCATAAAATGGAAAAAAAAAAATTTTTTTGTAAAGTACTGTCTCACAATTGCTAACATAACCTCAAAAATGTGGTACTCCTATTATGAGACAAGGTTAAATCGATCATATCACTAATAAAAGGTGTCAGTATTACTTTTTTATTAAATGTATAGATTTAATTGCATGCAATATGCTTGATACTCTTAATATTATTTCATGTCCACGAGTACACGTTTAAATAACATGCGTTTTCTCATGAATAAGTGCTGTCTCATAATAGGACAATCCAAATCAATTTTTCAGCTGTTTCATAATAGGGACCTTTTCAGCATGGAAATATTTATTTGTAAACATTTTTTCTCAAGTCCTAATTAAAAATAAAAATTATGAAAATGTCTAGAAAAGTCTAGCGCTCCTAATGATACACAAACTAAACGAATATAAGTTTATAGAGACTATATATAAATTGTAATAGAGAAAACTACCCCAAAAGTGTCTCATAATAGGTGACTGTACCTTAATCAAAACCACATAAAACGACTGGATGCAGGTTTATTACAAAATTTAATAATTATAGTGGAAAACTTATAGTCTAAATGCATATTATAAAATAAAAAAAAGAGTTTCGAAAGGTAAGTAAATTATTTTGCCAACCAATAAAAACATTCAATTTTCCCAACACTAGTACATCATATTAAGTACAAGAATTTTTTTTTAAATACTAAAAAAAAATATTCCGTAGTACAAGGAAGTACGTAGAAGCCTTTGAAAGGTGCAAAACTAGAAAGAATGGAGGGAAACAAAAGGGGGAAAAAGAACTAAAATAAATTGAAAGAAAATTGAACCAGCTAAACGGAAGAAGAAAAAAAAATTAAGTGGCACGTTGGCCAAGGAATCCAAACTTCTGGCGTCGCGTTTCTTTTGATATCGTGAGAGAAGTCGACCTGGAATGAAAGCCCTTGATTTTGACGATTTCTTTGATTTTATATTGCACTCTATTATAGGTCTTGCGTTTTTTACGAGAATAGAAATTAAATTGTTAAAGTACAAAATGTTAAAATAAAATATTTAGTGGGTATTAAAACATATCTAGTGTTTAATCATCAGTTCTAAGTGCACAACGAATGAGTTTATCTCTAACACACAAGTTTCTTTATGTTAATAATGTTTTTATTGGATGTGACTTAATTTAATTGTGATTTTTAAAAAATTAAAAAATGTGTTTTTATTCAAGAAACAATTTTTGTTGTTACAAAAGATTCCCATCTTTTAATGATAGTTAATTGTTTTTTGTTTCTTTTCTTGTAGTTAAATAGTAATTTAATAATTGATAAAAAATCAAAATAAAATATGAATGATTTTAAAATGGTAAATAAAGCCTAATGGACGTCATTTATTTGATAATTAACTGATAAGAGTTTTGTGAAAAAAATATTATTTCAATGAATGTAACTAACGTCCCGTTATAAAAAGCTCATTCGCCACGAGAGTGCATGACTCGGTCAATTAGTGAAGATAATAGAATTAATTAAAACCATTTTCGCCAATTTTCTTTTACTCCAGAAATATTAATAGAGGAGGTCAAACACATGTACGTATATATTTACTTGAATTTGTGTGTGTATGACTTAACATATACCTAACTACGAACAAAAAAAAATGAAAATCAACCTAATTTCAACGGACCAAGTTGAGAAAACAGTCCAGAATCGCCTGAAAACCATAAAAGAAGACTACAATGAAAAAAGAAAAAAAAATTAAAGAGCCTGTTGCTTTATTAAAATAAACAAGTGAGAGAAAGAGAGCAAGTAATGGAGTGGGTTATAACAGAAAAGTCCAAACTTACGGACAATAGGAATAAAATTGACGTTCACCGCTGGCAAGAAGAGGCCCCAGCCCCAGCTGGAGCTTTCAATGTCCTCTCGACTTTTCTTTTACCTGCCTTTCTCCCTTTTCCGTTACCTCACCTCACGACTCATATACTCAAAAAGGTTATTATTTAAATCCCTTCTGTTTTCCATAGCTACTTACTAAACTGCCACGTGTCGATGGTGAATTAATTTTTTGCTCTGCCACGTTAGAATTTATGTGTATACTATGGATCACTAGCTACTCAATCGTATTAATTCTGTATTTTAATGATATTCATACAATATTTACGTTATTTTAATTTAAATGATCTTTAAAGTGTATATTACCAAACTTAAAAACAAAATAACTAGGTACAAGGAATTACCCATCAACGGTTTGTTTTACTAAGCTTTACACAAAAACTTGTTGAATTGTTTTCCTTTTGCTTACTTGAAACGTGGTGTTAAATGTTGGTTATTAATGAAGATGTATATATATATATATATATATTTATTTTTATTATAGTGATTTACGTCCGGCTCCTGGTGTCTAAGCTGCAGACTTAGATAACGGAACAGAAATTTGGCACGCCTCCCGCCCATGATGTCCAAGAGACAGAAAAACAGTCAATCAACCCACGAAGCAAACAACAGAGACGAATCGGCGAGACTTTAACGGTCACCCCATCCAAGTACTAACCGCACCAAATGCTGCTTAACCTCAGTGATCGACGGGACTGTAATTCTATCGCTGAGCCATCGTGTCGATATGTATGTATTTCTCACTCAAGATAACCTCGATATGTGTGGGTAAAAACAACAAAACAAACACGGAATGAGCCATGTTAAAAAATCCTAGTAATCACATTTTCTTGAGATTTCTTGTAGATGTCTTCTAGAATCCTAATGTCCATCTGAAAGACATCTTTGGAGAATTTTACCTCCGAAACTCCCCAAAGGTATCTTACAGATAGACATTAGAAGTCTATAAGACATCTACAAGAAATTTCAAGAAAACGTGTTCACTGGGATTATAATTAAGACTCACGAAATACATTACAATAAATTTAATATTGTCTAGCTCACATATATTACAAATAATTCAGTTATACGCGTAATAATCTCGCTTTTGTCGTAATGTGGAGTTCATCATAGTGTTTATCCAGTCATGGAAGTAAGCCACTTCCGTGTACACAGTTGGATAGTCCAGAAGTCCACAGTTGCCTTCGCCGTAAATAACAATGCCAACGAGTACGCCATTCGTCACCAGAGGAGCCCCCGAATCGCCAGGGCACGCATTCTTATGGCTCATTCCGACGTATCCAGCACATATTTGACCTTCGTACAAACCACCGAATTTCCGGTAAAGCGCGTTGCACAACCTCTTGCTGAGCCAGGGAATCGTCAAAGCCTTCAACTGGTGTGGCTTGGTGTATTTATGATCCACGTGACCCCAGCCCGTCAAAACGGGTTTCACATTTGGTTCGTAGTCACTGGACACCACCTCCTTATTTATATCGATCGGCCTGCAAGTGTCGCTGAAGCTGAATGGGGGATTCACGCGGGCCAAGCCGATGTCGGACTCCGTGTTGTCGAACTCGTTGGTGCGATACGACTCGGGTACGATTACGTCGATTACGTCGTGAACGGTACCACCTTCCTCTCTGAACGAGGACCCAGAGCGAATTTTTATGCCACCCGCTATGTTATGCACGCAATGGGCAGCTGTTAAAACGTAATTTTTTGATGTTATGGCCCCATTGCAATCGCTTCCCTCGCGATCGTACTCGATGGCCACTTGGTAGGGATGCTCTTCGATTGTGGTATCGGTACCACCAATCAGCCGTTTTCTTCTGATGTTCGCGTGAACGGACGCTAAAAAGTGTACTGGAATCGAAAATAGGGCGTGGTGTACAGTAGTTTGAAGTTATAGCTTATGTCGTGAAAATAAAACTGATCAGCGTAGGTTTTATGTCAGATGAATTAGAACTAACTTATCTATTTTCCGTTTCAAAGTGAATTTGGATTGGGCATTATGGTGTCAAGTAAGAGAAAAATTGTAACATTGCGAATAAACGTTTCCGGTTTAATTTGATCTATTTGAACCATCATTGTTTCATCATTTAGTTATTTGGACAAATGAGTGCTTGATTTTTTATTCATACTTTGTTGAAACAAAAACACGAACTATTTACGAAGCATTAGCAAACAACGAAAATTTTAGAATCTAGATTATTTATTTGCAATCGATGACATATCAAACAATAGTATTTACTGACGTAAACTAAACGTAACTTAAGATGTAACACTTTGACACTTATATTGTGAGACAAAAATTTTAATTTTTATTAGTTTGATTAATGTGAATCAACAATTAACTATGCACTGTCGAAAAATTTTGTAATACTGGATAATTAACAATGAATTTATTATTTATCACAGCCATTTTTCTAATTAATATTGCAAAAAAAAATTTTGATTTAACTTACTATCGGTTGCGAAAATGGCAACAAGTATACTTCGAACCAACATCTTGATTGCAATAAGTTACACTATTTTATCATAGTTCACTTGGCTTATATAAGCACTAGGTAATTCTGATACTGGATATTTTTTGCACTTGAGCAAAGAGTGCATATTATAATATCAATTTTTTTCAATACTGTCTGTTGTGTTTTCTAACAATCTTTGTAAAATTATGTTTACAGAATATTTGCAATTGAAATTTATATTGTGATATGAAATATACACATTTTTATGAATACCTGAATATTCTGATACGTACAACTATGCGTAATGAAATAATATAGACATTATATAACCAAAAAATTTTAGTACCTCGGAGAAATCATCTTTTTGTTCATGTCGAAAATATCTTTTGTCGAAAGACTCGATTTTTTTATTGAATAATTATTTGAATAAAATAAAGTTTTTGTTTATAACATTAGATGATAAACTTACTCCTAGTCAATTTTTTGGACAGGATCTCAATTATGGTCAAAAGAGATGACAAATAAATTATATTTCTAAAAAAAGTCGTAATTAACTGACTTGAATTTTTTGAAACAGAGGATAGAAATACTTTGACGATTTAAAATTTATTCAAAAAATGACTCTATCTGAACATCTAACATCTTTTTCTCTGACATGATTCACTCATTCGTAATTTATGTTTAATTAGCTATGTATACGAGTGTTAATTGCATTGATTTGACTTTAATATAAAATATCGTAGACAACGGTGATACTTTAGAGTCAAAAAAGTGTCAACACGAAAATTGATCCACAGATTAAATTTGCATTTTAAAAGCTTCCCAAAATTTACTCATGTAAAACACAAGTGTTACGAACTTTGGAAGTCACATATCTTTTGGCAGTGCGAATAAAGATAAGTACCTACTGATTAACATCTGAAACGAAAGGGAAAATGATAATAAATCCAACACCTCGTTAGTATTAAAAAATCAGGCACATAAACGGCGCTCAAAAATCTTCCATTTTTCGCGAACGCGAATTTTCAATGATAAAATAAAAACAACAAGATACAAATCGCGAACAATAAGGCACAACTATCAGCATCAAAGTACGTGAAATCCCTTGCCCAATGCTCTGTATAGGATTGCAATTGATTAGTCAATTATTTCTTCTGAGTACATAGACCACAGTGATAATCCAATTACTGAGTCGCATACACACTCATACACGAGCTTGCGATCAATACTCTTTGGATTTCCTCGGCCCACGTGTGGTTACAAAGCACATTAATTATGAGCTTGTTCATAGTACGAATTCTCCCTTTCATTTACTACATAGTACGGCCTTTGTGTCTTATGCAGTAAATAAATGTGTTCTAGGTTTGGAATTGTCAGTACCAATGGTATCTGTACATGTGAAAAGCTATTACATTTTTAAAAATCTTATTTTCCTGCCCACCCATTATCAACATTGTCCTTAATCAACTTCCAATGAATACTCATCTCATCAAGTATCTGCTGAATCTTAAGAATTCGATGATACACTTGAAATATCCTGCAGATAATTGGTACTGGTAGAAGCAATCCTAACTACTGAATTCAAAGTAATAATGGTTATATTCGAATGTAAACTGTGGACCAGCAAGACTTGTGACATTATAACTATTGGAAAACGACTTTGATCATCAGAATGGTTGTTTGTTCTTGAAACTTATGTACTTATCAGCTTGGAAGAGCATGACTCATTCCCTTTATCGAGTACGATGATTTATAATATAAAAATAATAATTCTTAATTTGTCTTCAAGCGTAACTTGCCTTTGTGACTGCACTTTAGATACTACGGAAAGTATATAATCAACACAAAATTCACTCAATAAGTAAGTAGAGGCTTTATTTCAAGATCATGAAACATGACTCATTCATATTTTTTACAATTTCAAAGAAAGAAACTGGAAAATTCTGTCTGCATCACTGCACTGGTACGATACACCAAAAAAAATTTTACGGATCCTCTTCTGTCACTAAGAGAGAAAAAACTTAGAGGATTTTACTTTTCTAAACTTTCATTTTCTTTACAAATACTTTCTTTTTCGGATTGAAAAATGTGGTCAAATTATTAACATTTTTTGGCATGATCACATATATAATATCACTCGGATTTATTGGTATCGACTGGGGTGGATTTTTTTTGGCGATCCAAATTTCCCCACCTGTAACTAAAAGTTTTCATTTGCATTGTGATATTATGGAAACGGATACGCGCAAGTAAAAAACTTAGTTACATAAAAACACAATTTTTTAAAACTAAATAACCATCACAATTACATAGACCTATAATAATAAAAGGTTCGATGTGTTCCGATGGACTAGACTTACCCCTTCTTACAAATTTTTTGCATAAATTACAACCTTTAGTCAGTATTTCAATGTCAAGTTTTCGTTTGTTACTCATAATTAATATCA
This sequence comes from Copidosoma floridanum, assembly GCF_000648655.2. The sequence goes on from NW_019379537.1 coordinate 98,685, forward strand.
ATCAATTTCTGTCTTAGGATAATGTAATTTTTGTGAATTTATGGCTACTAACATCAAGACTTGGCATGCTAATTCTAACTAAAAATTTGTATGTTCAAATTGTACTTACACTCGCGATGATTATGTTTCTTTTTTGCAACTCTTAACGCTCTCCGCCTTGATCTTTCCCAGTGTTCAGTGAAACTAGGGTTGCATGATTCCAGTTCCATTGCCACGCTTCTAATGTATTCGAGGTTTCTTCTTTGTTTTTTTCTTGAACAGGCGTACTTCGGCATGACATGCTAAAAGCATCAAGTTAAATTTACTGATTCCATAGAAAAAGGTTTTAGTTGAAAATATATCATTTATCTACCCAGCAATCTGATGATTTGAAAAGTTTGACACTTTTCCGGTTGCATTTCATCTGCAAAAAATCATAAGGTTATGTTTAAAACTGCAATTGCATTTTTAATCGACATCCTTACATTTGACGCGATGTTATTGAACTGTTGACGTAATGCTCTCAATTTATCATCCTGCAGAAAAAAGTGACTAACAATCTTAAACAATTAAAATGATGAAATTGATAAATTAAAAAAAAAACTTGCTTCAAGATTCTTTGCCTGCAAAATAAATATTTGTACTATTAATGTCATTAATATTCAGCAAAAGTAGAATAAATAGATGTCACTTACAGTTCTAGCTGTTACCGTCATTGAAATCAACAAAATAGTTAACACTCCACAAGTAAGAGAATTTTTAAACATAGTTATAAGTGTCAAAACTGAAAAATAGACTTGATCTGCCGGACAATTTATGTTGTCTCTATGCAATATTAAAAAAAAAATATAACCAGCTACCTCAAAAACTTCATAGTCAACCTTACACACGAGCTTCAAGAGCACTACTATTTTTTTTTTCTTTTTTCGAACTTGTCTACTTACTTTTGATATAAAAATACCACTTGTTCACTTTATCTAGTAAAAGTTAACAACTTATCACTTAGTCTCTACATCAATAAAAATATAATAAAACATGACATCAAGGGAAAAATACATTGAGTTACTGTAAAAAAACTTTTTGAAGTAAGCTCCAACACCGTTATAAGGGAACCTGCCTACAAGTTTAACACTACTTACTTAAATCGAAAGGAAATAGAGAAGCAGAAAAAGAAAATGAAAAAATAAAGGATGTCACATAATGTCAATAGGTACTGGATTTCAAATGGCACTATTAGCGCCAAATACTTAAGTAAAATCACATCAGGTAATATTTATTAACATGCACGAGAAGGTAAGTTGTTCAGAACCTAGTTCTTGTTACTTTAGAATGTATGGTAGTTTGGTACAAATTTCATGTTTTTAATGAAAAACTGTTTGGGGTTTTATTTTTAAGTTAAAACGAATGATCTGATTATGTGAGTCATGTATTTATACATGTATAGTTGAAGCTTATATACTGAAGTAAAAATAAAAATGACTTTTTTTTATTGTAATAGAAAATATTTTACTAAAAATGCATTTCTAGTTTTCCCATTTTTAAGTTTTAAAAGTTTTCTACTTGTACGTTAATCAAACGTTGTGTACTCATAAAATATTTCAACTAGTTTCTAACATAAACTAACGCAGTTAATATACAGTTTGATATATCGCAAAATATGTATAAAAATAATTGTTCCCACATTATCATAGTAATTACGACGAATCACATATTTGAGAGACAAATAAAGTAGTATGTAATTGAATTAAATAGATTTGGTGAATTAAACTCGATTGTTTAGCTTGTGCAATTTAAAAAACTAAAGTATTAAAGATAAACTCTTTTGTAATACTTATTTTAGAAACAAGTGACATCTGGTACGATTTATCTATGTATGGAGAAAAGAACTGCCGTAACTTTGTCGTGAAACTACCATAAAGTTGAGACACTACGCTGGTCATGATTTTTGTTATAGTTAGCTTGAGTATAATTTTAACCATAAATTTGTTCTTAAAAATTTTGTATTCGCACATTGTCTTAAGATTACCGTGGTTTCGTGTTGAGAATGACTGAATTCTTTTTCTCCTAAGTACTTTATTTAATCATTCTTTAATTGCAAACTATTTCACATTAAGATTATTTAAGATTATTTTAACTGTATGAATTGTTATAATCTAAAAATAATTAACCTTAATTATCTACGTTCAATACGAATTATTAGCATCCTCTCAATCGTGCTCATGATTATTCATTCTTACAGTATGCGTCTGTGTGAAATTAAAATATTATTGAAAAAAACCTTTTGTGTGTAATATAAAGCACAATAATTATTTGAAGTACAATATATTTTCATATTGATTATAGTGGTAAGAAAATGAAAAGTCTAATGACAATAGTTTGAATAATTTAAGAAATAAAACTCATTCTTATAGAGTGTATGATTAAACAAAGTTGATTACAACTTTGTGCTACTAACTAAAGTTGGCAAAAAATAAGTATGGATACTGTAATTACGGCATTAAATTTATGTATTTTAATAATTATTAATTGTTAAATACAGCATTTAGGTATTTATGAACTAATTTATTTATAGAACGTGTACTTTTTTGTAATTAATTATAACCCAGGAAAAACTAGTAAGTCTACTTTATGCCATGAATTTTGTTATTGTATTTATAGAGCATGACTATTACAGTACAGAAAACAGGATTCCCAAATGTTTGTTCACTAATAAAAAAATATACGTATAAAAAAATAACCATGTATATTATTTGATTATATTTAAATATTCTATTGACTAAAAATAAGTGTTTTGTTGTCTTGCTTCAATTGTATCACTTAATAAATACATAAGGTAGGTAGCTCAAAATAGATACAGTGGTTTAGTTTTCTAGAGCAATTACTACATCATACTTTCTAAACGTGATTCTTCATAAAGTATTCACGTTATAACTATTATAATATATACAATAAACCTGATTTTATTAGCTTTAACGTAACACTTCGTTCTGTTTTATGTAAGTTGTAACTTTTCAAATCCGCTTGGTTAAAGTCGGCTTAAGTATCAAACAATTATTTTTTTCCGCCCTCGGGTGGTTTTGGGAGGCTGTTACTTCCTCGGGCGAAAAAGCAGTTTTCCGGAACTCGTTCGAAAAGTCTCCTTTACGAACCTCGTTACGTCCCTCGCCTTCGGCTCGGGCCGCAAACGTCTCGGTTCGCAAACAGAGACTTTTCAAACTCGTAGGAAAACTACCATTTCCTCGTTTCGGGCGGAAAGTGAGGGCCGAAAGTACTTTCAGTGCCTGTTTCACGGGTGGAAAGTAGTACCTCCTGCCCTAGGGCGGAAAGTACATTCCCGCTCGCAAATAAGAAAAATTAGTAAATTTTGTAGTTGGTGCTGTACATTATCAATATGTTATATGTGACATCTTTCAAATATCTTTCTTTATACATCTTCAAAACAAGACTTGATTGTTTCATGAAATTCTATAATTAGTATATTTTGTATATAATTTCTTAAGAAAAAATATAATATTACAATAAGGGAGTATTATATCTAGGGCTTTAGTATTATATCTCTGATTGCCATTTTTTGATACTCATACTCTCATTCCACCAAGTTTATTTTTTTTTCGGGAGATTAGATTAATTTAATTTATTTTTTTTTGTTCGGGAAATGGTTGTAAATTTTTTTTAATCGAACGATCAGTTGATTTTTTGGACGAGGGGAGGGCTCCGCCCCCTGGACCCCGCACAACCTTTGATGCGAACTTTCGTTTATTAACAATTAACTCTTACTTATTTAAAAAATTCCCTACCTTACCGACTACTTTTTTAGACTTTATTTTATAAAAATGAAATCATACTCAATTTTAAATAAGTGATGCAAAATACAAGTTACCGTTCTTCTTCATGACATCTCAATCAATAAACATAGTTTTATATATACAACACAATTTATAAATAGGGAAGTTCACTAATATCTACACTGCAGTCAAGATATTCTAGCATACCAGCTTTAAGTTTTTGTTTGTACTCAACTATTCTAGTCAATACACTATTCGAAACACCTCCGTTATTTTTTAACAGAGGTTGCAATATCTTAGAATTCATTTAATTTTAAGGTGTTGATATTTATTATATTTTTAAACAAGAAATTAACTGTGTTAAAATATTATAAGTGTATAAATTGTTCATTACATATTATTAATTTTGTGTATGTTCAAAATAATTTATAAATGCATAAAATTGTAAAAATTCTCATCATTTATCTAGAAAAATAAGCTTTGTGTACATTAGATAGACGTTGAATAAATATTTTTCATTTTTAATCCTATAGTTAAATTTCTATTTAAGTGATCATTAACCAGCAAAATTACGCCCTTAAGGAGAAAAATAGGATACACAACTCGGGCGGAGGCCTTCCCGCCCTTGAGCGCACTTTCCGCCCTTCGAGTACTTTCCGCCCTAGTGGCGTAATATACTATTATTCGCAATTTGTGTTCAATATTCGTAAATTTTTAAAAAATTTTACAAACATGTAACTTTAATGATTTATAATAAAAAACTAATTAAAATCCCACAAATAAGGTTTGACTTGTAATGTAGAAAAGTTTGACTAATTCCTCATTTCGTAGTTTATAACTGAGAAATAGTAGTTTTCCTACGAGTTTGAAAAGTCTTTGTTTGCGAACCGAGAGGTTTGCGGCCCGAGCCGAAGGCGAGGGACGTAACGAGGTTCGTAAAGGAGACTTTTCGAACGAGTATCGGAAAACTGCTTTTTTGCCCGAGGAAGTACCAGCCTCCCAAAATCACCCGAGGGCGGAAAAAACTTTTTTTTTTGAACAATCATTTGGTATTTTTGCAGTCCCCCGCACAACCTTTCTTGCGAATCATCAACTTATTTACTGTTTTCCTCACACTTATTACGAAAAATCTTGTACGCAACTCGTGATAGACTCACACTCGTGGCTGGTGACGGTAACTCGTGTCTTGCGATCACACTTGTACTACGGACTCTTCTGCTCAACTGGCACTCGTTTCCGTCAACTCCAGCCACTTGTGCGAGTCAATCACGACTCGTGTGGGAAATCGTCTCTTCCGCACTTGTTACGTAAATAACTATTCTTTGGAGTTTTTTCGCACCGTTACTATCTTTTCAAGTTAAAATTATACTATTTTTGATATTAGAAGTGAGCACTAGTGCTAATGCATACAGAATTCGCATATCTTGGAATTAGTCGTTACGTTGCATAATATGAATATCCCAATTATCGCTCACTCAAGCAGACGAAATGACCTAGTTATCGATCGCTTTATTTTTCTTTTTATAGGCCTCGGATATATTTTCAATAAATAACAAGGTAGATTTGTACCAAACAAACGATTTTTCAGTGCCCCAATAACAATTCATTTATGATTGAAAAAATATATATTAAGAAATAAAGAAAAATGATCGATTGTTGGGGCATTCACCTTATGTGATTTTTTTTTGCAATTTTGTTGTAAAAAAGAGTTTTTACTCGTCAAAGTCTCGTATGCCATTGAAAGCGCACACATTAATTTTCATAATAAATTTACTTCATCAATTACAAAAATATACATCTACCTAAACAGCTTTTCTGGTACTGACAGTTCACGGAGGGTCAGTAAGTATACCAAAAGAGGTTCATGACAGACAAACGACCCCGGAAGCTAAGTATTAAAGAAGCTAGCAAGTTGAAGCAGAGAAGGAGCGAGGCTCCACAAGTGGTGATAAACGAGAGACCAAACCAAATTTGCTTTGCTGTACGTGTATACATGTGTGCCTTGGTAGTCAAGGGAGTTGTAGTCCAAGTAAATAAGCCGACCCTGCTTGAATCTTCTAAAATCGGATCTCTTGTCTCTTTTCCCTTGTTTTTCGTTCATTCTAGATCGAGGAAGTGTAGACTCACAATTCGGTTCGGCTAATTTGTTTTGATAAGTACTATTTGAAAAATAGTGTTGTAGAACACGTGCAGGTATAATTTGTAATTGTTAACCCAAAAAAATTTTCCTAATTATTTTTATCGTATAAGGACTTGGAAGCCTTTTTACTTTAGTTTTTACATTTGAAGAAATTTCAAGCTTACAAAACAATTCATCGTCTATCTGATTCATGCAGACAAACATTATCCACTTAGTTAAGGTATTTCTCTATGTCATCATTATTTATACGATAAGGTTCAAAGAAATCTATCAATTTAGTGTTGCCACTAGTAATAACAATTTTCAATGTATCTTTTCTAGAAATCGTAACTTTAGAAATTACTATTGAATATACTATATATTAACTATTGAAAATCTAAAACTCCCTTAAGTTGTACCACCCATCTATATATTTTAATTGAAAACAATAAGAATTTAGTTTTATCCATATCTTCTAACTTGAAGAATTACAATCCATGACTTTGACATTAAAACTTCCGATAAGACTCAAGTTTTCGAAAGAAAACTAAACCATTTTTATAAAAAAATTCATCATATAATACCATGAAGGAAGTTTCATGTGTTTTCATTAATTATTTACAGTGACATCTCCTGCAAGTATGGTAAATAAGAACTTGCAATTGGACAGTATTTCATGCAGAAAAAAAAATTTACTTTAAGCAGGGCTGCAGAGATAACGGAAACTAGTAGTTACTTTAGTTACATCTGCATCCATAGGTACAATTCTGTTGGTCATTATGGACTTTATCTACAATAATCTATCCATACAACTTCAAACATCCACCGACGATTAGCGTACAAACCTTTGTTATCTTTATACATATCCGCGAGTCACGCAGAAATAACTCTTTAACCCTCTAAAAACAAATCACCGCAAAATCCTATTGAAAGTCCGTACACAGTCAAGCCACAACTTCACGACGGCGAAAAGATTTGATTGCAAGACGTTGTCCCGAGAAGAGGGAGTTGGTGGTGGGCAGGGGGTATTCGAAGGGGCAACTAACACACCGTCGTTGATTCATGAGGAAACAAGTCGTCGGCACAGTCACGAAGCGTGTACGGCGACGATGACGACTCGATTGCGACTTGTTTCCGAGTTCCGGCCAACTTGCAGGACGTCCTTTCGCCAGAGGACGTCGACCAGCACGCGAGTTATAGACACTAACTCGTACCCTCACCCATCTTCTATCTCCCGCTCGAAATCCAATCTACTTAGAGGGTACGTTTCAAACTTCCGAGTTACCGCTACTACTATGTGTTGCTGCTCTCTATCAAAGCGAGCTACGTTCCGACCTACCCCACCACCACCACACCTTCTGCTCCTGAAAAGACTTTAGTTTTACAGAGTTACTTGTAATATCTATGTAAAAAATCTTTCCTTTTTGAGGTTTAGAAACTGTATTTTATATGGACCCTCCTATTGCAGACACGTGGTTTTAAATTTAATGTACTTACTTATTTCTGAATTTTCAAGTGAGTAAGGAAACGAATCAAGTTGTGAGGAATATTAATTACTAATATAAGGGATCAGTGGCGATGTACTGGTTTTTTTTTTTTTTTAGTAACGGATCTACGATTACTCCGGCTTTCAGGCTTCACAACTTTATAATTTTTTGTCCTTGTAAGGTTGCGAAACCTCCACGAAACTTTTTAATAATGTAGGCTTTTGTTTAACTTTCTTTCCTATTTACCTGCCTTTTATTTATTTTTAGTTACACGATTATAATACAATTTGCACAATACAATTCAATATTATGTAACACATACAATTTTCTAGCAGGTCAAAAATGGATGTCACCCCAAAATAATGGATAAACTTTTTTTTCAATCTCTACGAAGTAGGTATTGAATAAAAAATGCGACAAGTATGAAATACAGTAAGATGTAGAATTCGTAGGTTGAATGAAAGTAAATAAGTTCTAAAGTATCTATTTTTTTTTAGTTATAAAAAATTAATGTTTGAAGTTGAGGGGTTGTCAAACCAAGTCGCAAAAGGGGCTAAGCCCCTCAGTTAAGCAAAAAGTCGAAATAACTTAAATTATAAGGATATAGCAATTTTGTTAGAGTTATCTTATTTGAGTAACTTTTATGTGATTTGTTTAGCAGATTTATAGAAAAATCAACTGCATTAAATTATAATCGAAATTAAAGTGAGAGTTTTCCTCATAGTGATGATATTGTTTTGTTTGTCGTTCTACAAGGAACGATTACATAAAAAACTGTATTATACCCTTTCCTTCGTCCACCTTTGCTGAAGAAGCCGTGGGTGGCAACTGTAGGTCCAGCAAAAGTCTCTCGCTTGAACACTCGACGCGAGCCCTTGACGGTAAGTCTTTGCCATTCCAGAAATCCCAGCTGTATCCCTCGGGCACGGATTTCACTTACGCGAAGGTACACACGCGGCTAACGCCTGGCGTAAACATTCGAACGAACCACTTGAAGAGAGCGCGCTTCGTTCGAAAGCGCTTTTAACACAACCTCCCCTCGTGTGTGTGTGTACACATACTGACGCGGTGTGTATACACTCCATCTCACCGAGGGAAAAAGCATATCCTATTTAAACGACGTAGGAAGAATCTCTTGTAGTATCAAATAAAAGCTCCGCCGATTTAGAGACAGAAAAGAGTATTAAGCGCGTCGTGCAGTAGAGAGAACAAAGTAGCGCTTGAAGTTCACAAGCTACACCCCTATGTTCGAGTTTAGCGCCACGGCGTCGAGAGTTGGGTGCTTTTAGAACCACCAGAAGAATAAGTAGGTACGAGATATGGGTGGATATGATACTCTCCGTTTTCGTCGGGGCTGTGTTTTCTTCTCGCGATGTGTATTGTGTTTTTCCGAGGCTGGAACCCAACCAAATTATTTTGCCCCTCTTAACTTTTTCAATGCTACATGGAATTACGCGAAGATCACAGGTGGGTATGTACTGCTGCAAGGGATTTTAGGTTGTTGCCGCAAAATTTAAATTTGAAATCAAGGAACATGAATCATGTAACAGCGGTGAATTTAAATTGGTTTTCGCAGTCTATTTTTTTTTTTTTTTCAGTGTGTAAGCGGAAGATTTACTCTCAGATGTTATTACAGAGTGAATGAATGAGGAGTCATATGAAAAACTACCTCCAAAGACGTCTTTTCCGAAATCACAAAGATCGCTAGTACCGGGTAGAAAAACACAATAATTTTTCGTAGAAAAAATTGTCAGGTATATAAAATCTTCTCATCCTTTGAGATTGCTCACGCGGTTATATTTGGAGTAAAAAAACTCACAAACAGGATTTTGAGAGGTAAAAAAAAAAAACTTTAAAGCCCATTATTTCGTTTATCACAAAAAATTATTAAAAATTTAATATATTTAATCGCAGCTCGGGGATTGGCGTACAAAACGTGGAAGGGGCATACATTTTTAAGACAAAAGTAATTTAATTCCATACACCCGTGCGTGTATAAACATATCCACCGCGTACTTTGAAATAACGAGCGGTGGAGTACGAATTTAACAGATCATTTTATCCTATTAGCGAGGGATTTGGGGATTAAATTCAACGTGGGACGGAAAACAGTTATAATACGAGGGACTGTTAAACACACGCGGGATTCGGTTTGTTTTCGCTCTGGTATCGGTGAGGCATGCGTATGAATAAAATCAACGAAAATCATTGTGCCAGCGTTCGTGATTCCCACGACTTATACGATTTTACGCTTATATTGATTGATTTTTTGTACGAAAAAGAGTTCACGAAAATGATTTTAAAAAAAGGAATAAAATAAAAATAAAACTAGACGAACTGAGGGGAGCTGACAGGTCATCTTTTGAATCATAAATCAGTTGGTCAATGCAAAGGCAGGGGTCGTTACAAGCGAAGGGCTATTACTGCGTAAAAATAATAACAAGGGAGGGATGAAAATGCAAATGAAGAAGTCGGTTCCGATGACGTTCAAAGAAAATATCCCATTTCACGAGGTAAAGCAGCTACTACAGTGTATAGATGCTCTTACTTAAGATATTGTGGTAAGGGTATATAGGTGAGAAAGTCAACAAAAGTCAATGCATACATGTCCACACTTTTGGTCTTTAGAGAGACTTGATTAGGGGAAGTATAGTAGTATGTAGTCAGTGAAGGTTTTTAGAGAAATTGTAAATATAAATTTTGTAATTGTTAATTTTTCATCATTACCTACATTGGCGCTAAACAGGACAATGTACTTTTCTGCTTCTTTGTGGAGACGTCATCGTGAAGGTAACAAAAAGAGTTTCCATGAACGCGTCTTAGAAGCATATTGTCTAAATGATCTAAATACGTGTCGTGTCATGTGTATACGAATGTGTCTGTACAGTTAGTCGTATTTCAAAAAATCTTCGACCAATATCTTAATCGTTTGAGATAAGAAATGTATTTTCGTTTCCAATCACCGTTTATATAATTGATTTTGGTCTGAATATCTATAGTTCGTTTCCTGTTTTTTGTCATCTTTTAAAACATATGTTTATTATTTGTCGTTCAGAGTAAAAAAATTGAAACTATAATAATTGTTAAAACAAAAACGTCCAAACAACAAAAAAAACTACATAATTTAACAAAGAGAGCTTTTGTACACACATACGAACACGAACTTACAGAAAAAATTCCATCCCATCTTTCCAACATCGGAATATCGACTTTATATATTCTGACGGAAAAAAATCAATACGCAAACGGTGGAAATCTATTTTTCCGCACTCGGGTGATTTTAGGAGGCTGGTACTTCCTCGGGCGAAAAAGCAGTTTTCCAGAACTCGTTCGAAAAGTCTCCTTTACGAACCTCGTTACGTCCCTCGCCTTCGGCTCGGGCCGCAAACCTCTCGGTTCGCAAACAGAGACTTTTCAAACTCGTAGGAAAACTACTATTTCCTCATTTCTGGCGGAAAGTGAGGGCCGAAAGTACTTTCAGTGCCTGTTTCACGGGCGGAAAGTGGAACCTCCCGCCCTAGGGCGGAAAGTACATTCCCGCCCGCAAATAAGAAAAATTAGTAAATTTTGTAGTTGGTGTACATTATCAATATGTTAAATGCGACATCTATCAAATATCTTTCTTTATACATCTTCAAAACAAGACTTGATTATTTTATGAAATTCTATTATAAGTATATTTTGTATATAATTTCTTAAGAAAAAATATAATATTACAATAAGGGAGTATTATATCTAGGGCTTTAGTATTATATCTCTGATTGCCATTTTTTGATACTCATACTCTCATTCCACCAAGTTTATTTTTTTTTCGGGAGATTAGATTAATTTAATTTATTTTTTTTTGTTCGGGAAATGGTTGTAAATTTTTTTTAATCGAACGATCAGTTGATTTTTTGG
>NW_019379537.1:122539-132776 GCF_000648655.2 Copidosoma floridanum
GTGCATCGAGTATTTTCTTTTTGTGCTTTTTAGTTCGTATTGCATGTAATGCTACAAGTGGCGAGTGTTTATGGTTTTTAATGAAAGTGTTTTTTGTGTTGTTTATCTGTATGGATAAATACTTACTCGCAGCCTTATTTCATGCTTTTCGAGTGTTGTAGGTAATTGCTTTGGTGGAAGATGTTCGTGTATGAATACAGTGCTTTTTAGTCATATAGTTATAGTCATTTAAAAAAAAAAGGATTTCGAAATAATGAAGTAAGTTTTTTTATTTATTATTTTAGCAATAATGAAAACTATAAATAGTTATTTTAAACTAATATTAACAAGAAAAAAAAAAAATCGGAACCGTGGCTTGAACCTGAGTTTGTCAGATTCAACGTGCGGGCAAAAGAGTTTAACCACTCGACTACAACAGCTATGGAACGTGATAGCATTAGATTATATTTAAGGTGTGAAAGTGGGCGGGGCTTAGGTTAAAGGTACGGTAGGGAGAGCTCTCCCTCCACTGCCTGGCAGTGCCTGCCTGACGTGGAGAGAGAAAAACCGTTGTGCGCTTGCGCGAGAACTCTTGGTTGTTAGAAAAACTGGTTGGAGGTGATGACTGTTGTTAATGCAGTGGCCATTGCTCATTAGATAAAATAAAATTAAGTCGTACGATCTTGGAAGGTGATTAAGTCTCACCATCACGGAGGCCTCCACGACTTCACTCACGACCAGGATTTCCACATTTTACCGCGAATTGGGCTAAATGAAAAGAATTTTCACGGTTCAAGTTTTTCTTGTGGTTTAAAATGTATAAGAATCACATGACAAGCAAAAACTAATCTTACTGGAAAAATGACAAGAAAAGTATTTTATTTATAATCGTTTTTTAAAGAAACAACTGTTTTTACATTGACTAAATATATGCACATTTTAGAAAAATATATTTTGATTTTTTATTACAAGGAATTTATTTTATTACCGTCCGGGGTATTATTTTATTAATTATCAAACCAATAACCCTTAAATTCAATCTTTTTTCATAAATTTGATTTTTAAGGTGGCTTGGGCGATTTTAATCGGCTTGATCGAAACCTCTGAAATTCTGGATTATGTGAATCAAGTATGCCAAATTCATTTGCGATAATTCACGATAAAATTTGTATTTTAATGTATATGTATTAACTTGCCAATAAATATTAACAGGCAGTTTTGTGATAAAAAAAATATTATCTAATTTTTTTGTTTCTAATGTTTAGTAACAAATTAAAAACTAATGAGATACACGTAAACGCAAAAACAAGAAATGTGATTAAAGACTCCATGATTACAGGATTATTGGGTTGATGAAACATTAATTAATGATAAAATTGCTTATCATAAGGTAATTCGAAGCGCTTACTGGCCATGTCATGAATTTATAAAGTATTATTATATAACGTAAGTACCAATTACCAGGTAATCTGAGGTGCTTACTGGCCACCTTATTGTTTATTAAAAAACTATTTAATAACACAAGTGCCAAAATGATGAGCAAGATAACTTAAGTCGTGTTCTGATCACTGAATTAATGAACAAAGCATTCATTTCTACAACAAGCGCTTATCATAACGTAACTTGAGGTACTTACTAAATAATTTATTAATTAATAACCTATTAATTCATTTTAACAGTGCCAACCCAAGGAAAACTATTAAATACTGTTTAGATACAATTTGTGTATAAATTGAATTAAGTGTTTCCCCAAAAATGATTCTACTTTATCTATATATTAATTGTATATTGCATGTATATAAGTTATATAAAGCTTATATCAATTACTTACAATACTATTTATTTAAGAAACATGTGAGCACACAAACGAAACGAACTAGCATGGCAAGATGCTTGATGAAGTTAGTGTTCACAAATAAAGCTTTGTCAAAATGCTCTTTAAAAGGAAAAAAAACAAGTAGTGGGGATTGTCGACCGGAACTTCACGAAGGTGGAATCAATGTTATATTAAGTAATACTGATAGACATATAGAACTAGTCACTGTGTATTCTGGGTGTTCCTGTTATAAAATAATTTTTGATAACTAATAAAGTGGCCTATAAGCGGCTTAGGTTATCTGGTGATTGGCACTTATGTTGCGTATTGTTTTTTTAATAATATATTATTATGTAGCCAGCAAACACCCTGGTCATTGGCGCTTATGTTATTTACTGTTTTATTAATTTATAAAGTGTTTAAAAAGTGCCAAGAGTTACCTTGCTTGTGATTAGAGCTCGTGTTACTAGATAGTTCTTTAATAATTAATAAATTGGCCCGTAAGGACCTCGAGTTGCCTTGTAATTAGCATTCGTTTAATGAATTAGTTCTTATTAAATAATCAAGAGGCCAGAAAGATCCTAAAATTACCTGGTGATTTGCGCTTGTATTATTAAGTAATGCTTTATTAATCCAAAAATCCGGTAACCCCAGAGTGTTTAATCACATACCATGAGGAAAATGCTTGTATGACTGTTCATGGCGTTAAAGAGATCGTGGTTGCTGAGCTAAGAGGTTAGATGGTTTGGGATGAACTGGGATATGTAGTTGAAGGCTCTGGAATTACCGGGATATGGGGTTAAAGAATCTAAGGTTAGCGAGTCATTGCATTTAAAGAGCTCTCGTTAAGGTGCATTTTATATTTTTCCGAAGGTTTGGAACGACTTTTAAATTTTCTCCAAATCATACTTAACTGTGCTGATAGTAGGGGTGTCTACTATGTACAGCGTCAAGAGTACGATTGGAACATCGGAAACAATTTACCATGCTGGTTTATGGATATTATTGATTGCTGTAAAGTACAGAAAGGTCTATGTGACAGAATCAGATGCTGTGACATACCCAAGTAGATGTACGCAGATTCCCAAAAGTGATAGATGGCGGATATGTTTACCTGCCAAACGTAGTAAACATGTTACTCCCGATAATAACGCGAACGCTATGGGTAAGGATCCTGAAGATTGCGAAGAAGAAGATTTCAAAGGTTTTGCAAGCAGCAAATTTGAATGTAGATTGCATGATGTCTTGAAAACCAAGTTACTAATTCCTGAGAATGGGAATGGATCGCGGATGTATTCACCTACCAAATGTAGTGAAAATTTTTTTTCTGATAACAACGCAAACGCTATAAGTAATGATTCTAAAGATTGTGAAGAAGAGAATTTCAAAGGTTATGCAAGCAGTGAATTTGAATAAAAAATTCGTGATATCTTGAAAACCAAGTTACTGATTCCTGAAAATGGAAATAGACCGCAGATGCATACTCCTACTAAATGTAGAAAAAATGTTACTTCTAATAATAACGCGAACACTATGGGTAAGAATCCTGAAGATTGCAAAGAAGAGGATTTTAAAAGCTTTGCAAGCAGCCAGTACGAGTGATTCCTAAAAGTGATAAATGGCGGATATATTTACCCACCAAATGTAATAAAAATGCGACTCTCGACAATGACGCGAATGCTATACGTCAGGATCTTGATGACTGTGAAGAAGATTTTAAAGACTTTGCAAACATCCCATTTGAGTGTAAATAGTGTGACATAGTAAAAAACAAAATGGTGATTCCTAAAAATGAGGATAGTCGGCAGATATATTTGCCTACCAAATATGGTGAAAATGTCACTTCTAATAACGATGCGAACACTATGAGTAAGGATCCTGAAGATTGTGAAGATGAGGATTTCAAAGGTTTTGGAAGCAGCGCATTCGAGTGTAAATGTGTGACGTCTCAAAATCAAGTTCTAGTGATTGTTAATTGTTAATATTTAGTGCTTTAAAACTTGTTACAGTGTAGTACTACTCTCTCTCTCTCTTCTTTCTTCTCTCTCACCATTCTGGTCTTCCCTCATATGGATTACACCTCTGCGATCTACTATGGTCTCGAAAACACGAGAGAGCTGCGTCTTTAGCGCCTACTAAATGCTTGTGTGTGCTTTGTTGTGGGCTACATCCCTTATGGTGTCCACATCACTCCTCATCGTTTCGAGTTAGGCTGGCTCACACCAAAAAAGAGACGCGAATACCTTATAGC
Source organism: Copidosoma floridanum (assembly GCF_000648655.2). The sequence goes on from NW_019379537.1 coordinate 126,586, forward strand.
GGGAATGTTTTACGCTCTGCTGGCACACAACAACCCAGAACACATCGCCAAACGCTTCACACGTGTCCAAGATTTAACCTCACGTCACTCTGCTAGATGCCGACCGCAAATCTTCTACCCAGAGAAACGCTCAACAGTATCTCTGCAAAACTCATTTGTGATAAAAGCATCGAACCTCTTGAATGGCCTGCCTCCACCAATGTTCTTAATTAACGAGATCGTAAATTACAAAAAGCTAGTTCACGTTGAATTAATGAAACGTGATTGGAACGAATGGGAGACCCAAATTGGACGTCAAAACGCCCCTTAATTATATTCCAGATAGTGCCTCATCTCCGAATGACACACAGTCAAACACCACTACGAAACACTGCGACCTTAAGAAAGTTAGCATCAAACTTCACACCTCAAATAGACAATTAGAAAGACGCCTCACCTTGCCCAAAACTTCATATCTTATTATACTCAAATTATAAAATAAAAATCCTAACAAATTATTATCCTACTCTGTATGCATTGTTGTACTTTTTTTTCCTTTTTTTCCATCAATTATTATGTACAAATGGCCAGATGGGGTCCTACCCCTTGGCTCAATAAATATCTACATCTACATTTACATCTACATCTCTCTCTCTCTCTTCCTCTTTAAAACACATAAACTACGCAGACAATACTGGTTAAAGACTCTGGGACTATAGGTCCATGGGGTTAAAAAATCTAGAGTTACCGGGTTATTGGATTAAAAAGCATGGGATAGGGTACATTTCGTATTTTTTCGGGGGTCTGAACCTAACTACCGTTAGTGCCAATTCAGTACAATTGGAACGTTGGGAACAATTTACTATAATCCTCTGATTTTAGAAAATGTGACCACCATGGCTGTTAGTTTTAGTTTCATAAAGTTTTTAATACAATGTAGTGCACATGTAATTGTTTTTTGATGGCTGTATACATATATGATGTAAAAATTTAAGTTATAAGATTCTTATATTGGAATTCAAAAATGCGTATCCACAATTTTAAATCAGATCAGAATTGCATGGTAATAATGTACTATCGTAATGAATAATCATCGTTTAGATTATAAGAAAAAGTATTCGGTAAACAATATGAAAAATGTATACTTTGATTGAGACTAAAGTAGGTATGTTCTTGTAATATCATAAAATTGAAAGATAAATTAGATCTGATGATAAAAGGACCAAAGGACAAGAGAGGGAACGAAAGAAATAAAGCATTGTGAAAACGTGGAGGAGAAAAATGAAATCGCGATACTGCCTTACGCGCCAAAAAAAATGGAATAAGTGCCAAATGAAAAAATATTCATTTTCATTGTTTGTAGATTAGAAAGTTAAAAAAAATCAATGCAGTAGCTTTACACTAGAACAAAAAAAAATACATAACGTCAACATATTAGTGCACGAAATTATGGCAAAGACAGGGTAGTAAGTATTAGTATAGAGACTTCTTGGCCAATTATGACGACAACATTGTGACAATCTCACAGCTAAGAATAAAGTAAATCACAGCAGCTGTACAAAGAGATGACAGGAATTCAATAATGTCAGAGAAAAGAAAATAAGAAAAATATACAAAGGGCAAGAGTATTAAGTAAAAACATCGAAGAGAACTTCGCGGAAATAGACGAGACGGAGAGAGGAAAATTGAGAAAGGAGTATATAATATATATATATATATATTATCAAGAAAACATGAAAGAGCCACAGGAATTAATTGGAGAAATTTTTTCAGTGTTTACGCTTGGCTGAGTTGTTTTTTTTTTTTTTCTTTCGTAAAATTTATTCAACAACACTGAAATGCAACATGAAAAACGTAGTATCGATTTGAGACTATAATGGGGCCTACAGTTAAGCTTAAAGCAAAGCATCTAATATTAAAACGCTTCCGGTACAATAAAATAAGAATTGATTATTCGTCCAGTCGCCTTAATTTGATTAATTAAACGTAGACAGGAAGCGACTTTGCTTTTTACACCTGCATGATAATGAATTATTTAAAATCGCATCGATATATGATGTGTATGTGTCGTTCAAATAAAAAGCTTTCCAGTTGAGCTTTTGAAAAAAAAAAAAAAATTTGAAAGGTTGATAACACTTTTTAGAAAATCTTATGTTAAAACTTGAAAAATCTTACATGAATACTTTTTAAAAATATTGCCACCCACAAATCACGATTCAGTTTAATTTAACGTTGGAGAAACGGCAACAGCTGTAAAAACGCATGTACTAGCACTTGAGCCATTGTGTTATTTAATGTACAGTTAAATTAATTAGATCTTTGGAATTGAAAGAATTTATTTCTTAATATTTTCGACCCTACGTAACACAAATATCTTGTATTGTCTGAAACACTCAATGAATAATGGCATTATTGCACAAAATAAATCACGTATTAATAAAAATAATTATAGAAAAGGTCAGAGGATCGTATACTATACTTTGGGACTGTTCTCTCACTTTTTTTTTTTCTAAAATGCAAAAGTTTCTCATTACATCCAAGACAAAAGTAACGGGTCGCCACTTGTCGACAGGCACGAACTTGCGCACAGCCCATTGGTATATAAATACTCACTTACATATAGCCACAAGAGAAGATTATTGCGGAAGTTTTGCGATAGTGGACGAGGTATGTAGGTATCGGGAAAACAAGTCGTCTATATCACAGGTGTATATATAGAAAGCAGAGAAGAAGGAGGTGGGGTAAAGTAAAAGGGCACACGACTGCGCGAAAACGGCACTCCTTGCTATAAGTACATGGTACCTGTGGAGCTAAGAAGAAGAAGAGAAGAGTTGCTATAGATGCGTATAGTAATGGTATTATCGTACATACACATATACACATAAAGAGAAGTGAACGTGAGGTGAAGAAAGGGGAGGGGGGTGAGTCGACCTTGAATGCCGGCCTAGCCTAGACCTTGGCTGTTCTCCTTCTCCCTCCCCTCCTCTGTCATCCTTATCCTATATACGCGCGGAAGATACCGTAGGTATAATACTTATACACCACTATGTACCTACATACTTACAATCTGTTGCTAAGGCGCGCACTTGCTGGACTGCAACCTATAGGCAGCGCCAGCGGAGCGAAAATAGGATATGCTATGTAACGGGACCCGTTGCCTTCTTCGCTATGCTTCGCTCGGCCGTCTGCTGGTTAAAGGCCGCGCCTCGATCTGCAAGAGAGATGCTCTGTTTTGTTTTGTGTCGCGGAATGATCAACAGTCGGCTGAGATATGTTCGCGGGGCTGCGCCCCTTTTCCCTCCCCCCACCACTACTGTCCATTTTGAAATGAGGACTATTTCTTTCAGAATGATTTTTCGAGGTTTTCCCTTCTTTTAAACGGATTTTTAGTCATCCCCGAAGCTGTGGACGTGTGAATAACATTTTGCTTTATTTTTAGCCTGTTGATAAATTCATTCGAGCAACCGAGTGTAGCTTTTACTGCTCAAATTGTTTGTCTCGAGGCACTTGTGGTGAATTTCGAATTCTAAGGTTTGGGATCTTTTTTCGGAGATGAGCACACTGTCTGGCTTTCGTTGTGGTCTGTATACATTTGAAAATTGGTAGGATGGTACCATGTGATTGTTGGAACTGTTGATTTGGGGTACAATGCAGCTTTTTTGTATTGTACGAACTAAATTTTGTTAATTTAACTTGTTATTGCAGTCAAATAACAAAGAGTTAGTGTAATTTTTAAAGGTATAACTCAAATTAACTTTTTTTGGAGTAGTATATGAGACTGACCTTAGTCAGTAACTGATAAAATTGTCTCCACCATTCGATACTTTTTTCTTTAATCCAAACGAATATTATCAGAGATGCAATGATTCATCATTAATGCAGAGAACAAAGAAAAGTCAAATCAATCTTTTTAATGATTATAAACGAATAAAATAAAATTAAAAACGATTAACACAAATGTTTTCAGTTTATAATGACAATTCATATTTAAAATATATTTACTTATTCATTCATTTAATAAATAGACTAAGTTATTCAACTTAGTTTCAAAAACGTATTAACAAAATGTGGTGATGGCATAAACGCGTAACTAGAAAAACAAGAGAAAAGTAAATTATAAATACATCCCTTTTCACCATATTCCTCCTTTGCCTTGTAATAAAATCCCAAGATTCCAAGAACTTTCATAGCAGTAATAGCACGAACATCAAGATGTAAGCAAAAAATCACGCGCTTCGTGCGAACTCGTAATAAATCTCTCGTACACAGACGAACTTAATGATTCCAAGATAAGAGCAACAGATCCCGTATCGGGATATCTTTAACAATCAGCGCATAATACCCATCACGCATTCTTCTTCATCACCTCCTTCTCTCTCTTTCTCTCTTGTGCACTTGTGTTTGTCGATTGGGTACCTCCTTCCCTCTATACCTAACGTTCTTGGGCGCTCTTGCGGATCGAGCGCACTTTTTGCGGTATGCGCAACAATAGATATGCACTTTACCTCTCTTCTCTTCGCGGTCAGCAGCTTCAGGATATAATATACTTACAATCTCTATGGAGTTTTACTTGCATTGGGCTACGCGCAATGTAGTAGTGGTGTACGGGTTTATTGGTAAATATTATACATATACACACCTACGGAAAAGCGCTGTAAAGAGATATACTTATATTTTTACCGCTAGAGAGTATATGTGTGTAAAAGAGATAAATAAATAGTATATTTATTGGCATGAAATATACATATACAGCCAGAGTAAATTACAGAGATTTTTACATCGATTCTTAAGTAGTACGGTTTTATACAAAGTTGTTCGCTGGCACTTAGATATTATTTGTAATAAGTAGAAAACAAAAATAATAGTAAATAATAAAATTTTTTTTTTTTCCTTTTTCCTTTCTTTTAAATTTCACTAAGCAAATAAATATGTAAGTAAGCACATTGCTACACTTTCATGGAGAAAATTAAAGCTTAATTTATAACATAATTAAGTTGGATTTGTAAGTTATTCAATTATTTGTTTTATAGCTAATTACAAGTAATTTATAATCTGATACTGATCTTAGTAATAAAATTAGCTACTATGTTTATTATAGTTGGATTCAAGTCAGACAAAAAAGCATTTAATGAATACGGTCCATATAATTGTGACTTTCTTAAATTTTTAAACATTTCTCTTCTTTCTTCGTCGAACAGTTCGCATTGCCAAAAAATATGGTCTATAGTTTCTGAGCTTTTTCCGCAATCGCAAAGATCAGAGTTTACTATTTTGTACTTAATAAGACTAGATTTCATAGACGTATGATTAGATCTTATTCTATTTAAGGAAACTATTGCTTTCCTCGACAAGTTGAAGCCGTTGAACCAAGGTTTATGACTGCTATTGAAAAAGTTTTGAAAATATGTGATACCTTTGTTTTCTGCTTCAGCAAAAAGCTTTATTGTATTTAATGCATTGGTTTCTGATTTGAAGGTACTTATTACGTCGGAGAAGGGGATTCTTAAATTTAATAGTAAGCCATGTTTAGCAGCTGCTTTTGCATCTCTATCAGCCATCTCATTTCCATGGATACCTTTATGAGCTGGTATCCATATAAGATCGATTGTTTTACCTAATTCTATCAATAATAAATAAAAATGTTTCAATTCCAAAATCAGAGAAGAAGAAGAATTATGTCTGATTGCTAAGATGTGTAAAAGAGTATCACGAACAGTCGTTGGTGACATCTAGTGTTTGCTGTGGTTACTGTTGCCGTTGGAGAGAGCATAGACTCCGACGGCAAGAAAGGATGATCTGTTTGATTTTTCGACAGTTTTTGCTGAATCAAATGATCAAGGACTCTAATGAGGATACGCTCATTTAATCGATGAGGTATTCATGGACATTGATTTTTTATGCATTCTCAACTTGTAAAAAATAACATTGGTCCCAATTGTATTTTTTTTATTTAGTTTTACGTAAAGCACCGGTGAATTGAAGGATACAGATTTTTCAGGTTTTTTCTTATTTTAAGTAAAATGTAGCCTTAGTAATTTTTTGTGAACTATTAAGGTTTTAAATCTGCAGTATCGAAACATGTGTATTTTTTATTAAAGTTTTTCAAATTTTTCCTCGAGCACAAGATTTGCAAAAAAATTATTAGTGACATCTCTTTTTTTTTTTTTTTTTTTTTTTTTTTTTTTTTTTTTTTTTTTTTTTTTTTTTTTTTT
>NW_019379537.1:134255-158361 GCF_000648655.2 Copidosoma floridanum
TCTTATATCCCATCGTATTCAATCGTTACAAACATAAAAAAAAAAAAATTATTTCGTTGATAAAATACTATGGTTAAAATTTCGATAAATACATTGTACAGAATTAGGATTCCTCATAAATGTCAATAACAGTCAACATGCGACCGTGTTGTCATTTTTTAACTAAACCACAATAAAGAACTTAGTTTACAAATCTATTGCTTAAATGCTAAAGCTAATGCGATTTCCAATTTTTAAAGCATTAGTCATTATAAAAAACCAGTGGACAGTGGGTGCTTGGATACCCAAGTATGAAGTTATACTTCTATAAAATTATATGGCAAATAATATAATTTTGAGTATAAAAATACCTTCTATGAAACAATATTGTGTACGAAGATAGTGAAATTATTGTGGGAATGAGTATATTTACGTTGATTGGGTGTGATTTTAATTAATATTTAATGAGTTAACGATTATAAACAATATAAAACGGCGCAATACAATGAAAATAATATATAGGCTGGCCAGTCCAAGACTGTGCACTTTCATCGAATCTTCCGGTGATTTTAGAACAACATTCTACTGCCTACGCTGATTACATCTGTAACGTCACGCTCACATCACATACGATCCCACACTTATTCCTCGTCCATATTTAATACCCAAAATATAATTGTATATAGAAAATTAAGAAAAACCATCCTGTAGTATAGATTTCTTCAATAGGGTAGTATTACATGCCAGTGAATGTCCTTTCAGGACGTTCATCACACATAGATTTTTTTGACAGATATTATTGAAACGTCAAACGTATATTAAAATAGCATAAAAAATACCCATTAAAATCGCAGCTCATTTGCCTGTACCATTATTTTATACATGTTACATTTAAAAAAGTGGTCATTTAACATGTAACCATATGAAAAAATTACATCAAATGGCATTTATATGATTTGTAGGAATCTCCTAATTTTTTGGGTACAAAAAATTCCTCTCAGAAAAACCCATCGAATTTTCAAATAGACCCACGAGTTAAATTTTAAATAAATTTAGAAAGAGGGGATGAAGTGTGCATAAAAGCACGTATGTGAGTACGTCCACATGAGTAAAACGATTGCTAGCTTTACTGTACACTTTAGCGTTCCTGTCATTTCTCTGAACTATCCCCCACAAACTATGTGAAGGACGTCCTTAAGTCAAAAAATTATTTAAATCACGAATGAAAAAATTGTAAAAGAATAAAACACAATNCGTATGAAAATTAGTGATAGGTATAAGAATTAGCGCTCAATCGATACTAATTTGTTTTGCTGGTAAACAGTGTACAAAAAAAGTATTTTTGTGGATAAAGGTATTTGATTACTTACATAACTAAAGGACGAAACATGACTAGAGGCATTTTAGGTACATCCCTTTAAATATATTAATGTTAATTTTTTAACTGTCACGTAATTGCCTTTCGATTTATTTTCGTCCTTGCACATTTTAATGGCAACGATGCAATAATTTACATTAACAGAAGTGATTAATTTATGTTACGCCAAAATGAGAACTCTTACGAATAATAACTCAATTTCCTATTCCTCTGAACGTAAGCCCTCGAAACAATTAATGAAACTCCGTAAAATTGTATAGCTGCCAAAAAACATTGAACTCGTCTCATCACTTCTACCTCCTGTGGAAAAAAAAAAAAAAAAAAGTAACAAAATTCATACAATTTAAAATGTGTGGCATCATGTGGTGTTGAGGAAATCGGAAATACGTCATGAGGGGCTGGGCGAAGGGAGAGAATCAAGCAAAATCCACTTCCGTCACACTTTTTCTTGAGGTCAAAATCTGAAATCGTTGATTCATCCTCGTGCATAACGCGCCTATAGAAGTATAACTTCGAAAAAAAAGAATAATAATGTTTAATGTCTTTCACTTCTCTCATGTCACTTTTCTCTTATTAAACTAGTAGCCGTGCATGTTTATTTGTTGGTAAAAACCAGAGAAGATGAGTACATTTTGTTGAAAAGCCCCAATCTACAATACATTTCTATTCGAAACATGGGAATAAATACAAACGAAAATTAGGATTGTTCTGGTGTAAAATACATAGACAGCTGGTGTTAAAAATATGAGCGATTATCGATGAGTAAAAAACCCCTCGAACGAACACTCCATAAAAAAATCCAACACATTGCCCCCCTCGAGCTTTTGTATATGTAATAATTTTAGCTCTCGCTTAGCAAAATAGTAGTTTTCGTCGGATAAGTGCCATCGTCTCTGGGACTACTTTGCGGCCCAAGGGACGTATAAGGAAGCCGCGGAGCGATGACACTTATGTGGCGAATCCTATTTTTCCTACCGAGGGCACAACCGACCCTCAAAAACGCCCGAGGTCGGAAAATTAATTTTAACAAGTGCATTTAATGACCATTAATTCGTACGAAGTAACGAACGCAGAAGAAGGTACAGGGGGTGAAATTCCTCCAGCGGCAAACAGTGTTAAATTAAAACACCGGGACAAATATTTGCAAGGAACGACAAATACGCGCACAGTGTCTATCGAGCGTGTCTTTTTTTTTTCACGAGCACGTGAAATTTTTTTTGCTTCCAAGCGGCGTAAGGCTATTTATCCTCGGAAAAGAAGACGAATATTAAAATTCCAGGGCAGCCTGGGAGGGTATTAAGTGCAGATGCTATCCCTCTGCGTGCGGTGGAAAATCTTGTTTATTCTCCGAGACGTATGTATATCTCTCTCTCTTACCTTCGGACTACTCTTTCAATTCTCTGTCTCTTTCCTACCTTTTTACTCCTGAACTCGCGCTAGAAACAGAGGGAAATTCATTTGACGCACGTGCACTCGTTAGGTAAGTTCTTCGTTTTCTTGTTTTTGCCCCCTCCCCCTTTTTTCCCGGGAAAAGCTCGTACTGGTTTTTCATACGTGTCCTGAGCTTTTTTTTCTCCTTCACCCCTGCCAACCCCCCCGTCCATTTTTATCATTTCTCGCTGCCGTGGAAGTGGATTTTCTTTTCATCCTGCCCCTTGTGAGCACAGCTGCATTAAATCGTGATGATAATGATTATTTTATCAACGATGGCTCTGGTGGGCAGGTATTCTGGATAATTGTGTCGTGTACGGGTTCTTGGGATAATTTTATATTAAAAAATCCGAGCTAAAAAGAGATTTTTGCACAAGTTGATTCATTGAATGGTTGTCTACTAAAGGACACAAGGTAACAGTTTTTATAAATTAATGGTAAGTCGAGGCTACGAGACGAGTTTAATGATTAATTCCTCGTGTGTCCATTTAATAACTGAGTTTCGTGAGTATATCTGAATACGAGATTCTTCAAGTCTTGTCAGTACAAGTGATTTTCATTAAAAACCCATATTTGTATGTTAAAAAGTTCAATCGTTACAAACATAAAAAAAAAAAAATTATTTCGTTGATAAAATACTATGGTTAAAATTTCGATAAATACATTGTACAGAATTAGGATTCCTCATAAATGTCAATAACAGTCAACATGCGACCGTGTTGTCATTTTTTAACTAAACCACAATAAAGAACTTAGTTTACAAATCTATTGCTTAAATGCTAAAGCTAATGCGATTTCCAATTTTTAAAGCATTTAACACACACTTGATGACAGTCGTTACTTTAGTGGTTTTTCTTGTCTTTTTTTATGTATTTATTTTTATCCTATTAGATACAAAATATGTAGTAGATTTTAGTTAAAGTATTTGAGTTGAGTAATATTCTAAATACTTGACACAAATTATATTACAGTATTATTACACAGGTAAAATATATAGTAAAGAAATTTATAAATAAACGTACCTTTAAAATCTAAGTATTAAATACATGTGGAAAATAAATGTTGAATATGTGTTATGCATGTAACACTTACCTTGCTGCTGAAAAAATGACGAGAAGCGACAGAGTTTCCGTAAAAAAAAGCCGTATTCACTTGTATAAACTGAAAACATTGTTAAAAGAAAGTTAGCTTGATACATATCGTTAATTAAAATCTAAACTACTATGTTCTCAAGTTTTATTATTACTGTACAAATGTAAATAAAATAGGTTATAGCTGTTAAATTTCGTACAAGAAATACTCTGTAACAGTGGCGTAGCTGAGGGTCCGCAGACCCCACGCATCGGGGGGCCCCCGCCAGTGCTCACTACTGTAATCATTTAAAAAAATCTACTATCCCAATAATCCAATATCAACCGCTTTCCCCCAATAACCCCTTAACTTTACTTACAGTGAATCAACGCATTATGACTTATAATATAAAAAAAAATCAATTGACCACATCGCCCAATAACCTTAAAAAATTATACTCGTAAAAAAAATCATTATAAATTGATACTTATTGACGCCTGGTTCGAAGATTACGGCGATTAAATTTTTCCTTTTTAAAATAATGTAAGCAACGTTTATAATTGTACTAGTCTTTCTCTCTTTGTGAAGGATTCTGATGTATTCAACGTAATCGCATATATTTGCGTAGAAATAGATGTAGAGATACATGAAGTGTTTAAATATGCCACAGAGCTATTGCAAACATCACTTGAAAATTTTAAAATCTTGCGAAATAATTTTGAAAGCATAGTTAAAGAATCGTCTATTTTAGCTGAGAGTTGGGGAATAGATGTTAATTTTCAAGAAAAAAGGCGAAAACGAACGAAAACTTTTTTCGATGAGTCAGCTCATCAAACAATTCTAGATGCAAAGCAGTCTTTTAAAGTTCATATTTTTAACGCCCACCTGGATATTATCATTGGACAATTAAGCACTCGATTCGAAGGAGTAAGAGAAGTAAGCCAACAATTTCGCTGCCTTTTTCCAGTAAATTTGCAAAGAATGGAGGATGAAGAATCATCGAAAGCATCAGAAGATTTAATAAGTTTTTATTCCGAAGAACTGTCTATTGATTTAACTCATCAGCTTTTGTCACTTAGAAATTTAATAAAGAAACATCTGTCAAATAATATGTCAATCGGCGATCTTTGTAAATATTTGATCAAAAATCATTCGTCGTTTGTAAGTAACATCCCCGATGTAATAATAGCGATAAAGTTATACTTGACATTACCTGTTACTGTAGCATCAGCAGAGCGGTCTTTCTCGAAGCTAAAAATAATAAAAAACTATTTGAGAAGCACGATGTCACAAGCAAGATTAACAGGTTTGGCTATGTTGTCAAAAGAATGCGAGAGAGCTAAAAAATTAAATATCGATACGATAATAGAAGACTTCACAAATAAAAATGCCAAGCGCTCAGAAAGATTTCGTTCATAAACTGGAACATTACATGTAATTTTTTTATAATATAACCTAATGAAATAATTTTCATTTCAATTTTTTAACCTGAATTAAAATTCATTTATTAGCCTTATGAATAAATTCTACAATTTTCTGTTTAACTATATAACAGAGCTGAAGTTTATTTTTCCTTAGCTATTGGAATTGAGGAGTTTAAAAATTTTACATTATTGATTTTTATTAAGATATTAAAATTTCAGATTGATGGGTTATTGGGTTATTTAAGGGGGGCCCCCGTTAACATTTTTGCGGGGGGGCCACGCCGACCACAGCTACGCCACTGCTCTGTAAGTTAATGATTGCGAAAGTATACTTAGTATATTTTTCTACGTTTATTATGTAAAATAATTTATCCAGTGTGTATTGTAAAAATTTTTCTTTAAATAAATCATAGTGTTCATACCTCACTGAGGACAGAACCTAATACAAAAAAAAAAAATACAATCGAAAATGAGTGAGGAAAACTATACCACGCGATAAAGCTCGTCAAGACTCATAGAAAAGCTCTTTACGAAATTTTGATTTGATGCGCATTCTCCGAGGTATTGACAAATTAACATTAATACTTTCGGCTAATCACAGAGCGCTTAGCGTCGGGGGGCGGGTTAGTATAGTTTTTTCCGCACTCGGGTGGTTTTGGGAGGCTGGTACTTCCTCGGGCGAAAAAGCAGTTTTCCGGAACTCGTTCGAAAAGTCTCCTTTATGAACCTCATTTCGGACCTCGCCTTCGGCTCGGGCCGCAAACCTCTCGGTTCGCAAACAGAGACTTTTCAAACTCGTAGGAAAACTACTATTTTCCTCACTCATTTTCGATACACGAATATCGTAACCTAATTTGAAAATGTATGTGTGGCGAGATTTTGTTACTGAAATATGTAAACAAATCTGTTCTGGCTCTGTTATAGGAGTAACAACAAGCAATACTTATGTATGCTGCGAAATAACTATGCAACCAACTCAAACAAAGCGTTATTTCAATTAAAATGATGTCAATAAAATTAAAATAATTATTTATAGCCTACCGAAATCAATGTTGCAGTAAGTATATTTTTGAACAAACCCATAATCTGTAACTAGCTGGTGTTGTCGATAGGTTGAGGAACAATAATTTTACAATAATAATTACTTTACCTCACGTACTAAATAACAAACGCAATTACACTCTAGCATCGTAAGTAGTAGGTAAGTAGTAAGTAATAAGAGCTTTTGCGATTTCGTAAAAAAACGTTTTTCCATCTGAATTTTCATTCAGAGGTTACTTGGGCAACAATATTGTAGGTACAGGTAGGTATATATATTTATATTGTTTTTCTTGCGAATGACTTTTATAAACGCCAGTTTGTTCATACATCTCAAGTATCAAATATAGCACCATGCATAACGGTTATTGGTAAAAAAAAGTCAAATTTTTTGACAACATACCTGTTCGCCTGCACTCTGCTGTCGCCTGCACATCATTTTCGCAAAACCATATAGTACTTTGACTTTTTGTCTGAACATCGAAAAAGAAACCGTCATTCATTCGAAACCTCATTTTACTGGACTAAACCGATGTGTTATACATAAGATTTGTTCGATTAAGAGGTTTCGAGCGCTCGGAGCGCTCGGAGTGCTCCGAACTCTATAGCCCGAACACGCGTTCTTGCTCCAAGCGCTCCAAGTGCACGTGACTCAGGCCGCCTGTGGATAGCCGTGTAAGATCCAGCTCAACGTAATCGCGAGTAAACAAACCGTTTTTTTGTTTTTATTGCATAGTTGGAAGGTTTTTTTATTGTTTATCATGACACCGGAAAATGTTAGTATTATATTAATGTTACAAAATATAAAATTCATATGTTCATTCAGTCTTCAACTCTGATCCAAGTCTCGGAATCAGTAGATATATAAGAAGCATTATTTTTTTTACATCCTAAAATATTGGTAGATCAGCATTTGATTCTAGAAAATTTTATTCTATAAAGAGTACTGATATGTTGTACCTACCTCTAGCAGGAGGGGGGTATACGTAAAAGCCCATCAGTTCAACTTCCCGATATTGAGAGAGACAATGATGTTTCAAAATTCGATCATCCTCAATATCATATCCACATTCGCCACAACGCAATTTTATCAAAGTCTATTGCAAATTCGTAAATGATCTTACACGGCTATCCACAGGCGGCCTGAGTCACGTGCACTTGGAGCGCTCGGAGCGCTCGGAGCAAGAACGCGTGTTCGGGCTAGAGTTCGGAGCACTCCGAGCGCTCCGAGCGCTCGGAACCTCTTAATCGAACAAATCTATAGTAACGTTTCTCTCTCTCTCTCACACACACACGTACAATGCGGTTGCGCCGCGCGTGTTTTATTTCAACTCCTCACGCTATAACAGTTCGCTGTAAGGCAGCAGTGTGCACATATATATATATATGTACATGTATTTATATACATATATACCGAGTACATAAACAGGTAGTTGAGGTAGTTCGATTAAGATTCCGGTAATTTGATCAAAGATATCAGTTAAAAGTGTTCGTAAAAAATCTAAAGCCGCGAGTGCCAGTTGCACAGGTACACTACGGTGGTGTTCGCGAAGCTCTCGTGGTTAGGTGACAAACGCGACATGGACAACAGAAGAGACAAGCACGGCAGTGCATCGTCCTCGAAGAAGACGAATCGCAAGGACGAGCAGCAATTTGCCTCGATGATGCAGCTGACTAGGCACTATCCGTTCCAACAACCCTGGCAGCAGCAGCAACAACGCCAGTACAACAATCAGCTTTACCAAAGGAATTACAATAATTTCTATCAGCCGGCTGGACAGCAGCAGCAATACTCCCAGCCTGAGTATCACGGCTCGTTTCCCAGGGTCAGGACTAAGGATATTGCTTGTTTGTTTTGCAAGCATCACTTTTACATTGGCAAAGGTGCGTACGCTGCCGGGGCTTTTTAATTTTACGTTGTTACGGGGAAGACCATCCTAACCTCTTGCCCGGTTTGTCTATTTTTTAGCTCTTTCTTATTTTATAACACGCGTTTTTTCAAGAATTTCACAATCCTCCAGGAGGATGTATGTGCATGTCACGTGTGGCTGATCTGTCGCCGGTAACTTTTCGTAGGGTAAGGGGGGAGGGGGGGGGAGAAGTAGCTTTCGTGTATATCAATTTTGATCGTTAAATCAAGAGTTTTCAAAGACAAAAGTGCCACGTTTGAAGGACAAAGACACTTGGCCAGTGATAGAGGCAGGTGGGCCGCGATGTCAGTCGAGATTTTCACATTTTTGAAAACAAATGAGTACCTGCTTGAAGAGACTCGAAGGTATATGCCAACGACGTCGACGGTTGTGTTGTTTTCGCTCCGTCTCTCTTGCTCTTTTCGGAAAACTCGAGCGCCTGCGCCCGTGGCATCCTGGCATGCTTGCGTGCGTGCATGTGCCTGCCTGCAAAGGCTTTCCCTAGCTGACACGCTTGCCAAATAATTGCACGTTAGCTGAGAACACTTTTTTTTTATCTTGATTTTATAGGTATACTTAGGAATTAATGAGACAGGTTTTAGGAAGTATGAAAATTTTGATGAATTTTTGTCCAAGAGGGTGTGAGGATTGGAAGTAAAAGAGGCTAATATCATTCTTGAATCTCTTTGATTTGTCATTTTGACAAGTGTGTAAAAATGAGATTGTTGTCATCAATATAGATGTATGATGGCCACATCTAAATAAAAAAAGTTTGAGAAATTTGTACCATAAGCATTTGCTTGTTTTTCTTTTGTAATTTCAGATTTGAAAGGTTCAAACAGTCCTCTTTTGTTACCTTGTGGCCATGCCACATGTTCAAATTGTGAAATTTCATACCCCAAAAGACCTTGTCCACTGTGCCCTGATGAGTACACCAATCCTACAAAAAGAGAAAGATTGCTCCACAATGCTTATGTCGTTGGGCTTATTCATGTGCTTAAGTCTGCTCCGGTGCATATCGATGATCCAGATATATCGTTTCAAATACCAAAAAAAGGCTTGACAAACCAAGTATATGATCAAGGTCATTCTTTCTCCTTATTTTACTTTTTTACACTTGACCATCTACTAATGATTATTACAACGTTTTGGCTCCTTTCCTTTCAGGCATTTGTTACGAATGTGGACTAATTGCTTATTATAGCTGCCGTGATTGTAAGGCTTTTTTCTGCGTGCCCTGCTTTAAAAAGGTTTGCTATCCTTATTTGTGTATAAAATAAAATTTTCTACTTTCTTATAAATATTATTTATGTTGAATAGAAAAAATTACATCGGTTTATAATTTTTTTGTGGTTCTTGACCAAGTACTAGTTGTAGTGGAGAACTTTTTCCTTACGTATCTTGTTTTGAAGATATTTAAAAAAAGAAATAGTTGTAAAAATAGTAAATTCACTATTTTCATTTGCTTAAATGCTTATTTTTGCTTTTTTTAATCCAATCAGATACATGGACGAGCCTTACAGAATCACGAAACCATTCTATTAAATAAAAATTCTATTGACTTATCACTTTCAAATTCTTGCCCTAACCACGAGGATGAAGCTTGTGAATATTATTGCGAGGATTGTGATATGGAATGTTGTTCTCATTGTGTCATTAAGGAACATCAAGGACACAATACCAAATCTCACGATGACAGGGTATGTAGTGCTTAATTTTATGATTCAAACACAATACTGGATTATATTATTTGAAATAAAGTAAATATTTTTTATAAGACTTATCAAAATATGAAAATTTGTTTTGGCTGTATAGAACCAGGATTTGTTGCCAGACTTTTTGGATGCCTGTAAAAAACTAAAGGAGACGAAATTCTACACATTGAAGACATTAAAGGTTAGTGGTTCATTAGCAATTGACAATAAATCAACAACTCATGCATTTAATGAATAAATACATTTATCTTTTATTCAACAATATTTATAATATTATAAAATACGTAGCACAAATATTTAATCAAATTTGTAAAGAGTACCACATGCCTCTATACAATTGCCGTTCAAACAATGGTGATTGTTTTAATCTTATATCCCATCGTATGAAAATTAGTGATAGGTATAAGAATTAGCGCTCAATCGATACTAATTTGTTTTGCTGGTAAACAGTGTACAAAAAAAGTATTTTTGTGGATAAAGGTATTTGATTACTTACATAACTAAAGGACGAAACATGACTAGAGGCATTTTAGGTACATCCCTTTAAATATATTAATGTTAATTTTTTAACTGTCACGTAATTGCCTTTCGATTTATTTTCGTCCTTGCACATTTTAATGGCAACGATGCAATAATTTACATTAACAGAAGTGATTAATTTATGTTACGCCAAAATGAGAACTCTTACGAATAATAACTCAATTTCCTATTCCTCTGAACGTAAGCCCTCGAAACAATTAATGAAACTCCGTAAAATTGTATAGCTGCCAAAAAACATTGAACTCGTCTCATCACTTCTACCTCCTGTGGAAAAAAAAAAAAAAAAAAAGACAGCGAGCAACGCGTCCACCCGTCTCACTTGGAATCTTCTATCGATTGCAAAGT
Source organism: Copidosoma floridanum (assembly GCF_000648655.2). Next base: position 145,087 of record NW_019379537.1, read on the forward strand.
ATTAATGGTGTTCTTATCCTTTTCCTCCTCCTGCTCCTTCTTCTTTTTCTTCTCCTTCATCTTGGCCTCCATCTCCTTGAATTTAAGCTCGAGATACTTATCAACTTCAGGACCGCTGAAGTCTTCGGGGAATTTCGGCATGATCGGCAATATATACTTGTAGAGGCGCTCGTTCAGTACGTAGAGCTGCGTCGTGGATTCGCACTTGACGTTGAACCACCAGTCGCAGGTCAACGACACTTGACTGAATATCGTCCCGTTCGGACACAGGAAAGACGATTTGCCGCCGTTAAGATCGCAGTAGTGCCATACCTATAAAAGCATGGGAAATCGTTGAAAAAAAAAAAAAAAAAAGAAGAATTATTTTCAAAAAAAAAACAAATCTCACCTGACAGCCAGTTTCGGGATCGCCGAAGAAGCCCTTGTATCGCTGCTGCTTGCAGTTGAACTGAGTCTCGGGTATCTCCGTGTAAGCCGGATAATCGACTTGCGGCTTGCCCCTGGTAACCCCGTACTTGATCAGCGGTTGGATGTTTTGCAGATGAGCCGCCAGCTTTTGCATCGGCTCCGTCGTCATCGGCAAACTGTACTTATCGTCCTCGAGTTGCTTCTCCTCGTTGTCCTCGCCAATGTACCTGTCATCGGTGCTCTGTTGGTGCCCTTTCGCTGTTAAAATTAGAAGTAAAAAATGATTACTTTGCTGATTTTTCGATTATCTCAGAGTAAATCTATCTTACCCTGGTCAACCGGTGGTTTGTCCTCGTCTATGTCCTGGACGATGGGCACGTAATACTCGACGATTTTCTCGACAATCGGTGCCGGGGTGTTGGCCCGGTTCTTGTAAAGGTTCTTCGGCTTGATCTCCACGACCTCCTCGTCCTGCGCCGAATCGACCTTGAGCCTGTCGACGTACTGCCCGGCCGATTTTATCCCGATTAGCTGCGGATCGTGAGGGACGGCCGGCATTTGGGTTTCGACGTAGAGGCCGGCTGGTTTCAGCTCGATTGGCTGCTGCTGCTGCTCGTCCTCCGCCTCGTGAGGTATGACCGGCATTTGCGCCTTGACTTGGGCCACGTAGGCTAGTGCGGGCTTCGTTTCGATCAGCTCGTTGTGAGGCGTTACCGATAGCTGGCTTGCCTCGTAGTTTGTTTCTGTTATTACCTTCGGCTTGCTGTACGCCGGTTTCAATTTTTCGTACGCTGAAATGGATTTTTCTTTTCCATCAAACTAATCGATCTCTAGTTCCCTCGAGAGACAAATTTATTTTGTTTTTTCCCGTGACTGTGCGACATCCAAGTGTATATGATTATCTTCACGTTAATAGAGTTCAAGTCCGCGTCATTACTTTTTTTTTTTTTTTTCTCTACCAAACCATCGTACTTAAAGTTACTTGTTTCAAAATGAATGGAACAATTAAACTATTTTTAAGTCAAAGAAAAATGAGTGCCTTTAGATTGAGTAGATACAAAACCGACAACTCAGTGGATTTTTTTTTCCTTTCAGGCGTTTACATGTAGATTTATTTTCGTGTATTTTGATTATCATTTACCTCAGTTTTGCATCGACTAGTTAAAGAACCCCGCACTGCACATCCGAAAAAAAAAAAAAAAAAAATATCAGCATCTGCATCGCACGCGTGTATGCGTTTCATCACGTGCCCCTCAAATTGGTCACTTGCTGACGGACCTAAAAAAAAAAAAAAAAAACCACCAACCTGGCGGGCGGTAGGTCTCCTTCTTGCCCACGTTGAGTATCCGAAGTATCTCCTCGAGGGTTCTGATGCTGCTGTCGATGTTGTCGTTGTTGAGGACCTCGGGTAGCCGGCTCGTCAGCTGCAGGCTTTTGACAATGTGGCCTAGGCTGACCCTCGTCGGTCTCGCGGCCGTGTACCTCGGGGGCACCTGCTGCAGGTGCGGTTGGAGCTGCGTGCGCTGTGTCTTGATAAAACGCACGGACTCGAAGTCGGCATTGGACGCGAAATCTTGGGCGGCTTGCGGCTTGGCCACCGGTTTCACGTAGCCGATGATTGGCCGCAACGTCGTCGGTGGGTACCGCCCGTCCGGTGGACTGCTCGGGCTGCGTTTTTTTAAATCTTTCAATTTTTTCATTGGCATTTATTTATTATTGAAAATTTTTCGGGACGTAGTAGGTCTTCGATCTATTCACATTGCGGCGATAACTGGAACTTCTAAACCAAATCTCTTTTAGAATGCGTGTATTTATCCAATACTACCACACTGATATTATTGGCGTTAGTGTTCCGTAAATACACGTATTTTATATAGGATTTGGTGCGGAAGTTCTAAATTTTGCCCTAAAGTGCACAAGAGCGAATACTCTACTCGTAACTCATAAATTAATTTGACCAAACATCATAAATATGTACGGAGGAAAATAGTAACATTAATTTTTTACCACTAAAACAACGGTAAAGTTATGGGCAACAAATCTTAGCTATAATTTTTGCCGTAGCTTTATGGTAATTGCTTTTTATTTTGTTCGGAACAATTTATCTCTGTTATACTTATTATTGTGGAGCTATGGTGATCTGTCCCCTGTTTAATATCATGGGTATATTGCTTGTTTTCGTACATTTTTGTAGCAATAAGTTCGCTCTTTTGAATGAGTTTCTAAATAAAATAAAACATTTCGTTGTAATAATAGCTAAAAGAGGCCATATATGAAAAACAAGTACATGACCTCGAAACTTAAAGTCGGGAAAGTAGATTTCTTTCATATACCATTCAGTTGGAAGATTAAAGCTTTTGTTGCAGCCTCACTTGATGGTAAATTTTACTCCAATGCATACAATAAAAAATTTTGAAGAAAAAAAGCCTCACGTACACAGGTATCGGTCTGGTGGTGCGCACAGTGACGGCCGTATAATCCTCGTAATCCTTGGGCACGTATCTCACGGGTACGAAGTAGTCCGTGTCCAGCCCAACGTCCTTCGGGTCGTACTGGACCGAAGGCACGAACCTTCCCTCCTGCAACTTGTGCAGCGGCTGGTACCTGTTGCCACCGGCAAGGTGGATCGGTCTCAGGGTGGCGTACTGCTGAGCTGCGGTTGCTGGTCGGGCTCGCGTCGGCGAGCTGTCCACCTGTTCCTTGGGTACCTGCACGTACGGCTGGTGGGCATTTTGGTAGAACGGTGCAAGCGGTGCTGGGGTCGGCTGCTGGTGTACGTAGTTGTTCATGAGGTAATAGGTCATGTAGGGTATGAGTCTACGGTAACGTTCGCGTAGGGCTACGGACTCGCTCGCCAGGCTCGTCAGGTCGTCGCTGTCGTTTTCGAACGCTTGGGTTTTGTTGTTGACCGACGCGCCCATAGTTTGTGGGATTGCTATTCCTGAAACATGAAAAAGAAGACTTTCTTCACTCTTTGCCACGGACTCTTTAAATGTTGTTTTGAGCAAAGGAATTATCTCTCTTTTTATTTCATAACTTTGAAATTTCATTGTCTTTAGTAGAGCACAGGGATCATCTACCTTTATTGTCTTACCCTTTTTGAAGAATTTTTATCGTTAATCAACAATATAAAAATGATAAAAATTTATTGAAACTGGTTGGTAAGATTGAAACCCCGAATGGTCTACTGAAAATCTTCAAGTGTTAGTTTCAGAGAATACAAATCAATCAAATCTTGTGTGAAATTAAAACATTCCTAAATCACTTCCCTACCCCCTTGTTTTTCTAACAATTGATATTAGATATTCATTATGTATTAAATGTACATTTGTGGTCTTGTATACGTGTGATTTTGAAACACATCTTTTTTTCTATGACTTACAATTTTGGTACAGCAAAAAAGATGCCATACTTTGATTTATTATAACAAAAATTCAATTTTACTTATGGAAAAAAAAATATTTTTAACGAATTGAAAGACACATGTAAAATAAGTCTCGTTACCTAAGGTTCTCATGTACATGAAATTTGAAGTGATGAATTCAGTACCCTCCCGATTTATCTTTATACGAATGCGGTTCAAATAAAATGTCATTAAGAAATAAATAACTGAAATATGATACTATAAACTTATTTTTAAATCATTCAAATCTTTCGTGTATGAATTAACAACACTTCGATTTGAACATAATCTGCTCTCGAACTTACTGACAGACTTTTTTTACTAAAAGACCAGATTCCAGAAGAGAATTGAATTTTTGGTTTTAAAATGGTTTTAGAAAAATTTTGGACAAAACAGAAAGAAATCACATTTTAGATCTTTTTTGAAGTTAGCTATATGTGCATTTCAAGACAGTTAACCAGAGTGAAAAGATTCAATTGCAACCTTGAGTTTTAACTTTCGACACGCGATACTTGAATAAAAAAAGGAAATCGAGATATTCTTATGATACAATCTTATGGTACAAAAATTCTTATTTATTGCATGAATTCGCAATTGTGCCACAATCATTTCCGATGAACCGAACCAGAACCTCGACCCCCCGATAACAGAAATCGACACCGTATCGATGCACAAACAGACCCTCGTAACACGATATTACAACACTTGGATCCAACAACCCTACATGCGCAACTCGACTTGTCTCCGTGCCTCCGTATGAAAAAAAATTTCGTCACAAAAGCCGCGTCAACGAACTGCCGCGCGAAACTCCGCTCGATTCGACAACCCCCTTCTTCCCAAGCACCGCGAAACGAAAATACTCTTCAAGCGCCAACCACTTCGCATCCTAAAATCGTTAACTGTACCTGAAGCACATCGCGGGTAGAAAGAAAGAAAGTATACCTCATCAACTTTCGCACCCCACCCCCCCCCCGACCCCAAAGCGGCCCGCGAATCCCCTGGGCAAACATCCTCTCTAATTCATCCTAATTTTATCTCCTCCCCGAAACCGAAACCATCTCCCCGTCGTCATTATCATCATCATCGTCATCATCATACATCCCTCCCCCCGTGGCAACTAAAGCAAAATCAAGCGTAATTTCATAACTGTATGCACTCAAATATTGACCCGTGCTGTGAAAGCCTCCCCCCTTCCCTCCTCACTTCCCAGAAACACACACACAAACACGAACACGCTTGTCTTCGCGCACACGTGCCCCCCCCCCAAAGCCTCCATAATGCACGTCAATTACGCCTACATTACCAGACCGCTGCCGGCGTCGTCGTCGCCCTTCAGTACCATCCATCCGCACATTTTGGCCGCAAAACCCGTGCGTTGTTGTGTCTCTCGCTCGCCATATACATACATATATATGTTTTCCTCTATCTCTCATTTCTTATTCCCTCTTTGCCCGCACCGGAGATAGCTGGCCGTCAATTTACGTTTTATTGCGAGAATCGCGCGGTAACCCTCCCCATCCCCCCACGCCCCCCCTTTCTTTTTCGTTAACTCTCCGAGTGTATTATATAGCGTTGGGTATACGCGAGGGAGGGAACAAAAAAAAAAGTATACACGGATGGAATCGAAAGAGGAGAGCAGCACGGGTGTATCAGCGCGACGTGGGGCTGTGCAGCAGTGCGCTGGAAAAAGAGGAGCAGGAGAAGAGAAAAGGGGTTAACGAGTGAAGAGTGGGTTGCTGGGAAAATCGAGATCGTGACGTGCAAGGGCTGGGGGGTTGCGGATAGTATGAAAATGATGCGGTTCCACGTAAACGTTGTTCTTGGTTTTTTTTTTTTTTTTTTTTTTCTTGGGGGTAGAAAAGTTCTTTATATCACGATTTGTACTGTATGCAAACAAAGGGTTTTGTTAAGTCATCGACAGTGGTTTCCCAAAAAAATTCGCTTGAATCAGACATCGTGTCCGTGTGTTTGAAATTGAATATTTCCATTAAAGTAATCCATCAGGTAGATTAAAAAAAATAATAATGGATATGTATTTTTTTTCTCCTTAAAAAACCTGATAGATATCTATATATCATACCAGGATTCGGTAATGGGGAGGGAGGGCGAATGAAGTAATAAAATATAGAACTACTTTAACATCCAAAATGTCATGCGTGATTTTGGAACGCTTTTATCTTTTTTTTTCACTCAAGTGTCTTGAAACTTCCGGTTCTTAAATTGAAACAAAATTAACTTAACCTCTAGTAATATGAATACATGCATTAACGAATAACTGACTTACGATGGACAATTTTAAAATGTAGCTCAAATTTTTCTTTATGATGTATTTTGTCATACTTCTTAAGAGGAATTAGTTTGGTGCAGTAAAAGGATATTATTCGTTTGAATTTGGATCTCACGTAAAAAAAATTTATTCAGTCTGTCATATATTATATACACTAAAATATAATAAGACCAATAGTCAATTAAGTAATTGAAAATATACGATGTTAGAGGTTTTGTATGCTCTTACACAATTTTTACTCTTACTCAAAATGAGTTTTACAGCCAGTAAATCTAAAATTTTTTTCACGTGCTAGAGTTTTTTTTTTTTTTTTATTAAAAGTAAATTGTAAAAGTTTTGAAATATGTGTCTTAATATTTATAGTTTCTATAAGAAGACAAGATTCTTACCTTAATTTTATGTTTGACTACATAAACTAAGGAAAATGTTTATTAGGTATCACTGAGAAACCCAATTCTTTGAATCAAAGAAAATTTCTTTACCCTTATTCCGTTAAATATTTTCTTATGAGTAAAAAAATATAAGTTAATTGAAAATAATATTTTATTAAATTAAAATTTTCTTTTTTTAATTACGAATTTCTCATTTAGTTGCACGAAATGTTTTTTTGGATCGACTAAATTTGTTTCAATTAAAAGAAAATATTTAACGGAATGAGGGTAAGGAAATTTTCTTTGATTTAAAGAATTGGGTTGCTCAGTGTACTGGAACACAAAAATCAATTCAGGTCCACTCAATTTCTTCTGAGTCAAACCCATGAAACATGTATTATTTTAAATAATTCCTTTTTCGAAGAATTTAGATAAACTTTTTTTTCTCCGTAATTCATAACTAAAATCAAGTTATTCGATATCCTGCTTTTGAGCCTGATTTTGGTGTTTTACCTTACTGTACTTATTCTTCATCGTTTCTTTTTTTTTTCTTTTTCTTTTTCTTTTTCTTTTTCCCTTACCAAAATCAGGTCTGAATATTTGTTTTTGCAATCGCGAAGTACAGATGGATATTTATTTAAAAAATAAATCTAAAAAAAAATGTAATATGCCCTACAGGTGATCAATGAAGAGAAACTGGTACAGACACAAAACATGGGGAGGGGAACGTTTTAAACTTAAGCTGATTTAAATTCCGGCAACTAATCGCGTAAAACTTGTTTCTCAAAGTTTTTTTTTATTCCACATCCTTTGAAAAAAACAAAATATTCGTCCAAAAAGCCTCCACTCTACCGCCATGTATACAGTTTGATCTTTTACTATCGATTCTCGGACAAATTTTTTTTTTTTGTTTTTTTTTTTTTTTTAATTATCTAACGATGAACGCGTAACGAACATATTCATAGTTCTATCAAGCAAATCCATCATAGTAGATAGAGAAAAAAAAATTAAGAGCCCCAAAGCAAAACAAGACTAACGAGTGGTCACTCAACCATGTAAGTATAAAAAGTCATCACATCCTCCCTTTAAAAAAAAGAAGAAAAAAAATCTCAATTTTAAAGCACTGCTACATCTCTGCCACTCCCTCGTTAATATCGCTCCTCGCAAATCGATCATTTAACCGCGTGCCTCTTCGCTCACTTTATCCCCGATGTAACCAGGAAAACGGAAAATAAAAAAATAAAAAATAAAAAATTACATAGAGAGACTGAGAGAAAGGAGAAAAGCAGTACAGCTCTCGGCGGAATAGCGACACTCCCGGTACTCTCTTTTATTTCGCATAGATGTATTCATCACCCTCTATTTTAACCCGCTCACTTTGGCGCTCGTTTTCGCCAACATCAAAGGGAATCGCGCTCACGAGCTTTTACGTTACACTCCCCCCCCCCCCCCGGTGCACATACATGTATATAAGGCCCCGAGCGGAAATTCAATTCGATTCTGCATGAAATGAACGACGCACTGCACGCGCGCGTGGGCTTTATTAATCTCTCTCTCTCTTTCTCCGTGTCTATGCGTCTCTTTTTCTATATACCCTCAGTGGAGGTATGTGTTTATACGTATATTGTTTTACCTCTATTTTCGGCCCCTCTTATGTGTGCACTTTACCCGTATGTCGATGTTATATATGTGAGGTCTCGTTTACATTTACTCGGAGAGAGTGCGTATTATCGCGTTCTTCTCGGGTTTTCACTCTGTGTGACGCTCTTGGATTGAAAAATCTGTGAACTTACTCGAAAGAAAGAATTTTTACTTGAAAATCTTAAAATGTTCATGTTTTTTTGTTTTTTCGTAAACATTTATGGAGGCGTGGAGCAACGAAAAAGCTTTAGAAGAAAATGCTGGGGGGGGGGGGGGCTAGGATCTCATTGCAGGATCAGAAATTCTTTTTTTTTCTTACGTAGTGTGTATGAAATTTTTCCTTAAATTTTAGTAAAAAATTAAATTTCTTTTTTATAGTAGATAGGAAAAAAGTGGAAAATATAATTTAATATTTTACAATGATTTCAAAGTATGCAACTTGAACGTGTTTCAGTGGACTCATGAGGTTATTATTGGTCCAAAAGTGAAAGAAATTTATTAGCCACACGAGTTACGTTTATAATTATCTGATTTTCCATGTTTAATGTTTTTTTTAGGTTATACTGACCAGATGTTACAAAAAAATTGTTTGTAGGATACTTACGGGATTCTTAAAAATCGTTGTTATGATTAGAACAAAGACCAAAAATTCAATAAACCTTCTGTAATACTTCTCGCTTCAAAATTCATTTTTTTTTTTTTTTTTTTTTTTTTTTTTTTTTTTTAATACATCTTTCCATATAGGTTATGTTAAGTGCCAAAATATTCAAAATTACTTAAATTTGACAAAGAAAAAATCTAATAGTATTAGTACATCAGACATAGCGAACTCAAATGTAGAAATTTCAAAACTCATAATTTAAAAATAATTAAATTAAATTCTTGTTTGTGTGTGTGTGCGCGCGCGCGCGTGTATGTTACATTCATTTCCGATCTACGGCCTCTGCCAATGCAAAATAGCAACTATTATTTTACTTAGTAATTTCACAAAAAAATTGTTGTGTACAGTAACAATCTCAACTTAAATCGATAATTTTTTTTTAAATTTGACAATAAGTTTTGGCAATAAATATGTCATTAAAATTTTGTAGAAAAGGCTCTATTCACCAAGATACTCATTTTTATTTTTATTTTTTCCTGAGTAGTTCGGAAATATTCACATTTGCGGAGTATCACTAGTACACGCGTTCGACTGTACTTTAAAGACTACAGGAAAAAATAAATAAATAAAAATGTCTGTGTACATAAAATCCACATCTCCCTCTGCTACGTGCAATCAAAAAAGCGTTTTATTAAAATTTTTTCCAACCTTTCTCAAGATAAAAAGACATTCGGTAAATATACGATATTGAAGTACATTACAAAGCAAATCGACGAATACTTCTTTGCGCACGGGTTAGGTGGAGGACAAGATACATTTAACTAAGGAATTTATAAAGAAAAAAAAAAAACAAGGAAAAAAAAAAATTGCTACATCCTTGAGTTCATGTCGAAAAATTTGGATTCTTGAAATTGCTCTTATAGACATTATTATTATTATTGTTATTATTATTATTATTATAGTTCATGTCGAAAAATTTGGATTCTTGAAATTGCTCTTATAGACATTATTATTATTATTGTTATTATTATTATTATTATTATTGTTATTACGGAGTTTTATCTTGGCGCTTTTGTTCGGGAAAACAATGTTTCGGGGGAGGGAAGGCTATAGGTGACTTGTGTGGTCGATTACATGCTGCGGTTGGTGGTGCAGATTAAACAATTACGATGTACGTTTTCCTACGAATAATTAAGTNCCTTGACTTCATTGTTTTTTTATTTTTCCTCTTAATTTTCATTTCTCTTTAATTGCAAATAAGATTTTATATATTATACATAAAGTTTTTTGCGGCTGTGCGTTAAAGCTTTTACGGAATCTTCAGAGACATTTTTACGAGATCTTCTTTTTAAATTTCCGTTAAGGCCGGCTGTGTGAATATTTATTCAAAATCATAGTGTGAATCCCAGGTACTTGGTTATTTTACACCAAAAACATATTATTCGACTGAAGTTTATTGTAATAATAATAATAGCTATGTAGGAACTAAACAAAAAGTTTTATCGATGTTTCGTTCCTCAGTAAACTTCATACTAGTTAGCTGAAACATATTTTTCTCTGAATGAAAAATATTCTGTAAAAGAATCTAACTCTGTGGTTAAGAGAGAATTTTATTTTAGATTGTGTCGTCATCGTCTAAAGTTCTTCGGTAAAAATTAACATAAATATCACATCCCAACTTTACCGTCATTTTTTTAGCCATAAAATTTTCTTTGAAAAATACAAAATTAACTACCTATGGTTTCTTTCTATAGCTTTAAAATGTAGAACAACAGGTGAGGCTCTACATGATTAATCAAGCAAGATATAAAAAAATTATCTACAGCTTTTGAACATTTTTTTACCCTTTTAACGAAAAAAGGATAGAAACAAACCCTAGCCCACACGTGAACATGCATATGCCAGTGCCTGATGCGAATTGCTTCGTAAATTAATAAGAGCTTTTGGCTGTTTGAAATACATTTCTGTCAATCTCGATCAATTTCAACGTCGAACGGAGCACATCAAATAGAAATATATTACACTAGCAATGCTCTCTCCTGGTCAACTCAGTATACTTTCTGAAATTTTCATATTTTCATAAATTTCACCCCTTTTAATATCACCCGCGTGCGTTTATTGCTCGTAATTGAAGTCATGCTCCGAAAGTCATTCATTAAACAAGTTTCTCGTCACGCAGGGAAAAATACTGTTACGTCAAAGTTTATGGATGGCAAATATTTGCTGAGCGAAGCGGGAAATTTTCATTTTTTTTCAGTAGATATTAACAAAACATGAAGGTAAATATTTTTTTCCGCCCTCGGGTGGTTTTGGGAGGCTGGTACTTCCTCGGGCAAAAAAGCAGTTTTCCGATACTAGTTCGAAAAGTCTCCTTTATGAACCTCATTTCGGACCTCGCCTTCGGCTCGGGCCGCAAACCTCTCGGTTCGCAAACAAAGACTTTTCAAACTCGTAGGAAAACTACTATTTTATGGCATGGATAATGGAGATAAAAAATACTTGAAGATCGATAAGAGTTCAAGTATTTTAGTAAACATTTTTCCCAAACACATGTTTATCTTATATGCTATGAAAAAACTTATCAGATATTCTAAAAAAAAGTTTATTGTACGTAATCTTTGACTGTTGTGTCCAATTGTAAAGAGAAAAAGACAAATATTTTCATACTTGCTTAACCAAAAAAAAAATGCCAAAAATATGAAAAATCTTGTACACATGTTTAATTCCATGCACTGTAAATCAAAAATATTTGTTAAACTGAAGCTGATATACCAAACATAAAATGAAAAATTATTTACAATAAAGTAAAACTCCCAGTAAAATCTGAATCTCTTTTTTTTTCAAGTGCAGAATAATATCTACATAAAAAAACATTGTTAGAATAGAATCAAGTCGCAAAAAATGAATTGTTGATATTGTTTGTAATAAACGTAGAAAATTTTCTTATAACTTTTTATCTTTAAAATATTCATACTCTTTCACAATAATTACTCCCTCGGGACTTGGTATTTTTGTACCCAATTAAAACTAATTATAATGTATAAATTAATTTCATATTAATGTATTGTAGAGAACAAAAATATTTTTTCAATTCGAGTCGAGAGTAAAATGATGCTCAAGTTTTGTGTAATTTTATCATAGTAACAGTGGGCGGTTCTAGCTTACCTAACTTGACGTCAGTAATGGTAAACGCAATTTCCCATTAGAAATATCGAAAAAAAGGATTCGTATGGTAAATCTACAAAAAAGTTGTACCAATAAAGAACCTTGTGTCCTCAACCTATACCATCTATTGTAAGGCAAATTCAAAACTGATCAGTCTACGTTCCCAATCTGTTGATTTACACTCCAAGTATTGGTCATCAGCGCACGTATATACACAAAATACAACAACGTACAGAATGTCGTCCGGTCCAAGTCTCGCGAGAATTCGCCCTCATGTCGGGCTACAGCCGTGACCATCACCGTACAGCAGCTACATTAATTTGCATCTGCAAGCCCATATACGCACATTCCTCTCCAGCTTAATCGGGACTGCATTGTGTTAGCAGCAATCCGCGAGTCCCTACACCCCTCCCTCGCTCTACCTGCACTTGAATCAAACGCTCAATTGAAATTTCCAGAGAGTAGTAAAGGGCGTCGGGGCGAGGGCTAACTGTTGCTGCGCCTCCCCAGCTTGCTCGGTTACCAGAGAGGGAGGCATCTCCGCCTCTCTTTGATTGCGTGTGCGTGCATTTGAAGCGGAAGAGAGGAGCTTGATACGTCGGCATGCGCTAACAAACGCGGGTGTGGATACGCTGAGGTACGATATTTTTGCGAATGGAGAGCGATTAGCTCGCGCATTCCGCGCGAGGAACAGGATGCGCGTGGCTGTGTTGGCTTTTGTTTGTTAATTAAACGTGTGTATCTTTGGTCTGGCACGATGAGTTATTGTTGGCTTTTTCTTTGTCCACGGTTGCTCTGTAAATATTTTAAGGTAACTTACGGTGGAAAGTTTCTATTGGTTGTGTGCAATTTCAGTGCTACCCCCATGTTGCCGGATTTTTCATGTTAAGTTAAATGGGAGAAAATAAGTTGACGTGGCCACCGTTGGCGGATTTCCCGGACAATTCCATAAGACTACATATATAAAGTTACTACCCGATTAGAAATGAATCCACGATGCGTGTACGGCCCACTCACGGTGCTGGAGGCTCCGTGTACGGTCCAACTAGCGGGCCATGCACGGCCTGTTTACCGCGTGTGATCAGGTACGTGTACGGACAGTACACGGCTGCCGTATGTTACGGCTCCCATGGACTGCCCGTGTACTACCCGTGAGGCTGTGTACTGAAAATGACTAGCAGACAGAGTAAATTGCATGCATTATTGTTTTTTCTTTTAATTTTTTAAAGTAATCTTCCAAAGTAAGCTATCTTTGAATTGTCACTAGCATCAATTGGATCAAATTTTTCAACTTTATATTTTTTAATCAGATTTTATTTGAATAATGTTTTGTGTGATAATGGTAAAGTATTGTCAATTAATTTAAATTTTTTTAATAAATAATCAATATGACCGTTTG
>NW_019379537.1:187299-206468 GCF_000648655.2 Copidosoma floridanum
CGTTGTACCTATTGTTTCATATTATGTCCCTATTTATGAAACTTTTTAAAAAACGTAAATTTATTATAATATTTTAAGACAATTAAAGCTTTTTCACTTGCAGAACACTATTTTATTTAACAAAAATAATTATATCGTTTATTTGTTTACTAGAAGTATATAAATTCCTCGTTGAAGTTTGGTGCCATAATACGTACAGCTCAAAAGATAGGTTATGTACGACTTTGTCCCTATTTATGGAATTATCTTTAAAATTGGTCATTTATTGTATGTAAAATAAAATTTTTCTTGTGAATTCATAAAGATACATAAAATATACAACTACCACAATTTTTTTATCAAGTTAGTTGTATAACAAATACATGAATTTTCATATTCCATAAATAGGGACACATTCCACGAATAGGGACATTTACCTTAACATGAACAGTAATGGTCATAAGCATTGAATTAATTTTAAGGAGATGATACCGTCAATTTTTGAAACGGAAATCTTTTTTTACCAAAAAAACCATCTTTTGTTAGTTATATAAATTTTTTTATTTTAATTTTGTAAGATAATAGTTTTCAATATCTTTTCTCACAGACTATGACATATCATATTTATTTATTATTATTTTTTTCAAAAAATCACACGTTTTTGCCATTTTTTAGAAATAAAAAATTTTTTTTGAGATTTAAAATATTTTTGCTGTTGTCATGCTATAGATTATTAATACTCGTTTTTTACATTTAGGTCATTGTAATTACATAAACAGTCATACTCATAAGCATTGAATAAATTTATTGCTAAATTTAAGGGGATGACACCGTCAATTTTCGGAACAGAAATCTTTCTTAACAAAAAACCACTATTTATTAAACAAATTCATCAAACAACTTTTTATTAATCAATTACTGTGCAAATTCTCTGAAATAACAAACATTAGAAACATAAAACAAATAAAATCATCAATAAAACAAATTCCTATTTTGCTGATAAACTATTACACTTTTTTTAAAAAGAAACAAATAACTTTATTTTATATTTTATGAATTTATATTAGATTTATTCCACTAGACATAACCTATGCGGACATGATGCATTACCAATACTCGTGCCTTATTATTGTACTTTTTCCAACATCAATGATTGTGCCCACTTTCGTCACATTTTTAATTTTCATTAATCCTCATTTTCCACCTTTATGCACTTCTTTTGTACATTATGCTGGTACGCGAAAAATATATATTGCTTTTGTACATGCTTCCGAGAACAATTTGCTGATGAGATTTCAGGAAACTAGCGTACGCGGCTAATGAGTCCTTTTTTGTATAATAAACTGTACTAATTACCAAGAGTTCGTCCGTTCGTTCGTTTGGACAAGAGACGCGCGTCGCTCGTCGAAGGTTAGCTCAATCTGTATTTAAATTCAAAAAAAGCCGAGGAAACGTAGACGAAATTATTACGAAATTTTCATGGAAATGTCGCTTGTGTTATTCTGACAGAATCGAGACAGAATTCAAATGGCAAAAAAAAAATTAGATAGAATAAATGAAATTTAACTTAATTAATTGGTTTTCAGGCTGTTATTCAACATTTAAAGGATGAATTTTATCAGAGAACTCGAATTAGTAATCTAATTTAATTCTTAATCATTACAAATTTATTTAGTGTAGGATTTCATTTAATTATATATGGATAAAGTAACATGTTTATCTGATGAATCATTATTTCAATTTTAATTGCCATTTAAAATCGACATGCTCATGTACGGAAGGTAGACAATTTTTTTTAACACAGTCACCTATATCAAAAACATAATTCGAATGATCATCAATCGTCGAATAAGTACGTATGTCTCATACAAACGGGTTTATTACAGAATTATTACGTACAACGTTTTCTATAATAATAACAGTTTCAAATGTACGCGTGTGTATGGTAATCTAAGGTATGGAAGGGTTCTTACGTTCATTAGTAAACCGATTCGAGAAAAATGTTCTTGTCAATTACGTGTAACGAAACAGTGTTGCGTAACAATGCTTTGAATCGCTTCGAATTTTCATTTTTTTTTTTTTTTTTTATTACGACAGCCCAAAATAGTCTCGTGATCACAAATCACTATACATGTGTACGCCCATTAGGAGACGTATGATTAACATAATCGATCATGATAAACATTCGTGTTTTTAATTCACTTCATTTTGTATACGTTCATTTAAAGTGATGTGTAATAGTTAACGAAAATTAAAAATTTATTTTTTATTGACGTGAATATTGTCTAGATTAATGTTCTCCTTCACCTTTGTGAAAAAAAGCGTTGGGGTAATTTTTACCATAAAACTAAGGTACAAGTTCATTAGTATAAATTTTTCTTCGAAGTAAATGTGACGGTAAACATTTCTGAATAACTTTTGTGAAAGAATGATAAACTTTTATTCGTATAAAAAGTACCATCATCAACTTTACGCGTAATTACAAAAAATTTAGTTTTTTTTTTTTTTTTCAAAAACAACATTTAAATGTAAGTGAAAATAAAACAGAGCTGATATGAGTGTAAAGCACAAAATAACGTAGACGCATTGTGTTCGAATTTAATAAAAGGTTGCCATGTCATAATATATTGTCGTCAAAAACTCCTGCAACTTTTTATTGAACTTTAACCTGTTAACTACCTCCCGCTTTTCTCTCTCCACGTGTTCTTTTTTTTTCTCCTAAGCCAATTAATTAAAAATTTTTCACAATCTGACTTTCTATTTATACGTGGCTTCGTAAAAGTAACTAATTGATGTATATTTTTCCCAGTTTAGCATAAAAATCCTGTCGCCCTGCATTTCTTTTTCTAGCGTACATTTCAACTTTGTCCTCGACTTTGCCAGCTTAACAATCGTTTTCCCTGTCCCAGCAAAAAATTAATTGTTTTTTACAGTAAAAAAAAAATTTATTTCCCGATATCATAAGTAGACACCCGTAACAACAATCAAAAGACTCATTGCTCCTTTATTTTCGCCTCTGAGAATAAATTATTTGCTGCATCTGATTTTTTATCTTTCTTTTTCCAAGGCGATTTCAATCGAGACGTATTTTTCCGAGAATTTTTCTCCCCCTTATTCTTCTCATGGCCTTTCGTTGCTCATCTGTCGTTGCGAATTCAGTTTCTTTTCCTATTTCTTATTACTCTCGGCGTCTTTACAAGCACCAGGTAAGGAGAACAATTCCTGGCGAACTTTGTTATTATTGTTATTTTTCACTCGCCTCGCTTAGCTACTGTCGCGAAAAAGCTTTGCGCGAATTTTTTTTTTTTTGCTCATTCCCGTTCAAGCGTCTCCTTCATCGCCTTTGATTGCCGTGTAGTCTGAAATTTTTTTTTATTGAAATTGAAATCGCTTCTTTAAAGCGTTCTTACAAACTTCTTATAATATTATACTGTGTATCACAAAATATCCTTATGCGCGAGTACGTCTCTTTACTCGACTTCACTTTTATTTGAAGAACTCAGCATATTTATAACAAAAAAAAAAATTCATCGCCTTCTGTTACTTCAATATGTCGCTGCATATCTCCCTGGGTCTTCTTTTATTTTTCTATCACTTCATTATTCCTTTGTCATTTGCCGAATTCAATTTCTTTTTCGCATTTCCACGTAATTTCTGCTCTTAGTTCCAGCCGAGCTGCAAATGAATCTTTCTCCGCTCTTCTTTATCTTTCTCTTTTTACCCACTCATTTTTGCATATTTTCCGTGAATAATCATTTCGCCAGTTTCACTTTATTTTCTCTCGAACCTTTTTTCTTTTTTTTTTTTCTTTCTTTTTTTTTTTTTCTATAACTTTTAACATTATTTCCTGACGTTCTCCGTCCTGGTGCGCTTTTAAATTCTACAACTTCCTTTTCTAATAGAATCCTTCAAAGTTTAATGTGAAATAAGATTGCGAAATTTTTCCTCTTCCCCTTTCTCTGCGAATGTCTTACAAAACGTCTAATCTTGAAAAGAATAATTTCAAAAAAAGTATTTACTTAGTCATACGATCCGTTCAAGCTGATAAAATCTAAAATGAGAGGGTGGTATGAGTATATTATGCTTGTAAATAGTGATCGAGATTAGTATCTAGAGTATTTTCCGAGAATGGTATTACTTTTAGTTTTATGTTTGAAACATTTACTTGATACATTATTAATTCAAACGTAAAACGTGACGCATTAGTTATTTCACATAATTTACTTACAAAGGACACATGTGCTAAAGTGGACAGGAACATATAAATGCAAATTTTTAAGTAATATTTTTAGGTATTAACAAATAAAAAGTGTTGCAGGAATTGGTGCCAAAGTTTCACCACATTTTCTTGTTTTAAGTAATTTTACCTTAAAGTTACCGTAAAAATTCTCGTTGACCTAGCTTAACCTCAATTACTCGGTACCAGTATTCTCTCCTTTTTTTTAAACTAGCTCTTAGCTACGTAACTTTCCCTAGTACTCCCTTTACCCGAAAAATGTTTTGCCAATTAGCAGATATTTTTTTTTACTTTCAGCCGTATTGAATTGAAATAAAGTAATACTATAAAAAAAAACTCACCAAAACAATCATCGAAAAACATTTTTGAAAACTTAAAAATTGCATTTTAAATGAAAAATTAAATATTATTCAATGCAATTTATCGCATTACGTACTCACGGAAGACTCTCATCAAAAATCGGTACAACGATAAAAGAGAGCATTATTTGCAGCTCCGAAGAAAACGTGCGAAGTATCATACGGTATCACTTTCGAATAACGGATCCTCGTCACAGCGGAAGAATCGCGAGTAACTCCCTGAAAAACACGTCCCACGATCCCCTGCGGTAATCCAAGCAAACTTGCCAAGAAAAAAAGCCACGAGCACACCGTGTATACATACACTCTCGTTTTCTCCGAGCAACAGGTATGTACACATATAAACTCGCATATAAACACTGTATAGAGTTGGCGAGAGTCCTGGCTGGCATCAGGCCAGTGGCGTCCACATCGTCACTGAGCTCCCCTCCTCCCTGTTCCCCCATTATGCATAATTATCCGCGCCTCTTTCTCTCTAATTATTTGTTTCCCGCTCTCTGGTCGCTACTCCTCTTCTTCCTTGATTCTCCGGTGTTAGTTTTCGAGTGCTCCTCGGGATTATTGCCAAAGCTTTCACTGAAGAGTTGATGGCGAATCTGAGCTTTGGGCGCTAGGGGGCGAGCTGGGGGGATAAGAGAGTGATAATACCTTTTATGTCACTCATATATCACTGTTTTATAAGGTGAGAGTTTCTTTTCCGAGTATTGAAATATTGAGTAGATTTATAGTACATTTTATGATAAAAAACACTTGCAGCTAAAGTGTCTGGTTAGTTTTACCGTGGGAAAATTTCGATCAAAAGTTTGATTCTCATAATAGAAACTAACCTAACTTTTTTTGTTAATATGTAAGAAAGTCTTAACAGTTAAGGTGGTGATTTTTAGTAATCACACTCGTTTATTAATAAGGTACAATTACATATTTATAGAACATGTCCCATATCCTGGAAAAAAAATTCATTTCTCAAATTATCTAGCTGATCAGAAACTACTTAAGAATTATTTATTACCAGCTTACAGGGCTGCAGAGTTTTGTATGGATAAATGGACAATCTACACTTATTTTTATTGCGTGTATTGATATTTTTTTATGCATTTAAAAGAAAGACTAGAAAGTTCATTATAAAATCATTTAATTATAACAGACAAAGATCAAACATAACCTGTTTGTTGAGTAACCCATACGATGATGGCACAAACTCAGCAGTTAATTGATGTAAATGAACTAGATGATTTCAATAAGTTCACATTACTTTTTTTTTATTTTTAAACTACTCCTAGCTACTTTGGAGGTGTGCCCCTCCTCGCCCCATTTCTAATTTCTTAACTAACCCAATAACCCGCATCACAACTTCATCAACTAATCCCTTGTAACCCTATTTTGACGCTACAATTTCCTTTTTAACCCCCACATTTTCCAACTAGTCTCGCACCTACCCATGTTACGAAAGTAATCCTGAAAGAATAGATCCGACCGAGATTCAAAGTCTCGTCATACTAGAAGAACCCTAGCCTCAGGCAACTAATGTCTTAGCAATCTAAGCTACGACTGATCTTCTTGATAAATTTATGGGTTTCGGGATACCAAAAAATCTCTTATCCAATGTTTAGGACGATGATTAGATTTTCCTTTCTGAAGGAAACACACACCTAGGCCAGCTCATCGGTAAAGTCACTTTCAGCTTTAAAAACCGATGCAGCAAGTTGGATGGTTTATGGAACAGATCCCTTCACTAAATCTAATAAAGACCGGGTTGTGCTCTAGGCCATAGCTGTGCCTTGCAAATAATACCCAGTGGGATAGATGACGAGGGGAACTTTGATCTAGAGACTCGGATGAAAGACTCGCATTTTGGAGGAAAGTGAATTAGGGGAAAAAAGGGTTAGAGGATAAAGATAGGGACGTGAAATGTAAAAGCTCTCTGCAATGAGTACACGTAGAATCTAATACAATACTATAGTTATGTGCCAATTATAGTTTCATAGTAAAGAAACATTAGGACAAGATTGGTAGTGATGATTTAAAATTATGTTCACAACGACCTTACCGATTTTTAAGACAAAAAGTATTTTTTCAACATAAAAATCTGGCATTCAACTCGGGAAATAAAAAAAAAGTTGCATCTTGTTAATTTAATAACTGTTTATGCGTAAAGTAAAAAAAATTTTGTTAAATATTAATAAGTATTATAATGCCTCACTCAAAACCCAGTTTAAGTGTTGTAGATATGTTATTTCATACTTTCAACTTATGATGGAGAAATTTAAATTCAAGTGTCTGGTATAAAGTTTTACGATCAGGAGTTGGTTTTAAACTGTAATAACTTCATTCGATCATTTTTCTTGGGAGAAACAGAAAGTTTTTCGCCAACGAAATTGCAAATCCACGAGATGGAGCCCAAACCAATGTCACATGGTAACTCGTCTCATGGTAGATTTCACGGTGTTTATAATTTTCAATCAAATGGACATGATAATTTAGAGAAAGGAATCGCATCCGCGGATCTTCAGCTCGGAGACCGCGAAAATTGCTCGCTCCTAATGACAGCTCGAGAGCCCCCCCTTACATCCCTGGCGAGCTCGGAGCCGCTTGTACGCGTAATTTTCAGATATACCGACATCAGAGGTACACAGGGGGGGATGAGAAAATCAAGATTATTCAAAGGTCCCCGGTGCGCGCGTTCCCGCAAAAATAATCCCATCAGCTGTGTAAAACGCGACTCTTTTGCCCTCGGCCCGTCGTTAAACCTGTATTTTCATTCATAGCTCCGTCGTCTCTTTCGCGAGCAAAGAACCAGACCGGAATCGCATTAAAAGCACTTGAGCTCCGCTGAATCGAATCGAATGTTGTATACACTCGTAGCGCCCGGGCAGGCGCGTGCGTTGAAACTTTCTATGCAAATTGAAAGAAAAAGGCCTCCCTCGGCTCTTTTTTTTTTCCTTTCGTCGTGTACTCCTCTCGTCGAGTTTAGTGGGAAATTTTCGTTGATCATCTTTATCTTTTTTTTTTTTTTTTATGCGCGCTCGTTACGTGCCTCTGTTCGCGTCGCTTCGCGTGTGACGAGCCCCCTGCAGCTTTGTAACCTTGAGGGTACAGTAACTTCATTCGAGGCGAAACGAGTTGTGTACGGTGAATTAACGACTAAAGGAGAAAGGGTGTTTTTTCTTTTATTCCTCATACCATTGATTGTTTCGCCAAAATCATCGCCGGGGTGACAAAAAAAAGTCAAATTGTATTTTTAATACAAGAGAAAAAAATTTATGTGTTTTTTAGTACATATTTATATGGTCTTGATTTTATTTTTATTACGGGTAATTTAACTTACAATAATTTAAATTGTACTTCGTAGATATGGTGGTTTAATAATTGTTTTCAACCATATTCTGAATATCGTAATTAGAACTAGACATGAGATAATTTATATTTGACTGTACAAATCAATTGAAAATATTCAATAGCAGTTTCTCAAAACCATTTTCTCCATCTTGGAATAATTTCGAATAGAGTCTTTCATTGTTAACGTGATTATGAAATACTATCACAATATGACTATTATCCTTCAATCGTATATATTAGATGATTTAAAAAATAAACGTTTTGAAATACAATCATCAGAATTATTTAAAAAATGTAGCGAAGTATTAAATTTTTTGTCTTTCATTAAAACAAAAAATGTTTAACCAATGACTCGACCAAAATTTAATATTAAAGTAAATTTTATTGTTTTTGAAAACACTCATAACAAATAAACTACTTATTACGAAAACGTTTATGCTTTTGTTTTATTTGCCAGTTGAAGTTAATACAAAAAATTAGATTATGCTATCTAACTTTTTTACACAATTTTTGACGAAATTCCGTACAAACGCTTGTTTATTGTCAACGATCGATGCAACATCGGATACAATCAAGTCCCGTTTAGAAAATCACTAACCAAAACTTAAAGCATGAAGCACTCGGACGCACACACCCATGGATGGTGCAAATAGCCCCTGAAACAACTCGCGCGCCATTATCGAGGACATTATAATCAATCCGCGGCTTACCAGCCGTCAACGTTACCTCACGGCAAATCCCTCAATAATCGTCGCCTTGATCACAGGACAGCATTGAGTACCACCTGCCCGGGCCCTTTTGCCTCGAACGACAGCAACCCCCTCTCACCGTTCGCTCACACCCCCAACAAAGCTCGTCAATAGGAATCCACTTGATTCGCCTGTTAATTGCATGCTGGCCAGCCTGTATACACCTACGTATTTATGGGCCAATAGAGCTGTCAGGCATTTCCGTGGGAGCTCGGGGGACAAGCCGAGCCAAGGCTTTCTCTCCTCGGTGCTGATCGAGAGGAGAAAGAGGGAGAGATGAGACGTCGACCAACAACTGAAAGTGAGTGTCACCCTCCTGGTGTGAGAAAACAAATGACTCCATCGGCGTTAAGGGAGCAAGACGAGCCACACGCCCGAGTGAGAAACTGTATATGGTGTAACGAATGTGTTGACTGCTGGTCGACTGTTTGATTTATTGAGCATTAAAAGATTTCTGAGATATTTTGTACGAAGATATGATTTGTGTTTTCTTATGAATGAGGTTCATTTATGTGTCACTGATGTGTTTGTCCCGAGTACTCGGTTTTTATTTGCGAAAAATAATAAAAAAGACTAAAGGTTAATTTTTTCACTCACTCCCCTAAAATGCCCCTCAAATTTTTGTTCAATTGTAAGATAGAAAAAAATTATAGAACTTTTGTAAACAATTATCAATGCAAATAGTGAAAATGTTGTGAAAACAAAAAAACTAATAAACAAACAACGTGTACAGTAAACAAGAATAGAGAGGGAGAGAAAAAAAATGGGAAAACTCAAGGGGGAGGTCGTCGAGGACGGGTAACGATAAAGTTGCAATCTGTTTCCGATAGCTTCCGTTTCTGTGTACACAGAGTCCGCATATATAAAGCAACATTGCGGCGAGTACTTTACAGTTTCTCGCATTCCCTCCTTTCTCTCTATCTCTCTCTTCGCGTGCCATTGTTGTTTTCGGTACTGCTTTCGATTAAGCGCTAGCTCTCTCCCTTCCTCCCCTTTTCACCGACCTATCAACGTCAGGACAATCTCATCCGTCCGGCCGACCGTCGAGGGCACTAACCAAATTCAACGTTTGGTTTTGCCCTTTTCGGTACGTCTCTCTCTGCTGTCAATCAGCTGAAAATTACATTGGTGGGGTATAGGTGTATCAAGTGGAGAAAAAAAGAGAGACCGGCTCTCCCTTTGTCCGTTATTTGAGTGCTCCGTCTGTGCGAGCGGTGGATTTGTTTTAATCCACGATTTCGTTGCTTTGGAATTTCACTTTTGTCCCGAAATGAACTGAAGTGCCCTTTTAAAGCTGGAAATCGAGGTGGTCAACCGAGAGTATGAGGAAGTAAAACTGTACCAAGTTTTTCACAAATTTACACCTTACAGAGTAACACCGAGTGGCCAAGTTTGGGCTAAAAACTAAATTTCGGCATGTAAGGCAGGACTACTACAATTTTGGCTCAAGAAAAATAATGTAATTATAAACAACGAAATTATTTCAATCCTTAAGATTAATATGAAGAAGTCAATTTCACTTTTATCAATTGTTTTTTGTTTTTATTCTCGACAAATAAAAATAATTAATTACTCTACTAAAGAAAAAACATAAAAAGTTGTCTTCTTTAAAGATCTAAAATATTTTTTGTCCGTAAATATAGCTGGGATATCAAACATTTATGTGACTGAGAAACAGATATTGTATTAGCTATTTGTAACGCTTTAAGAGTTGCACAACATGAAATTTGTTACTTTTTGCCAACATGAAGTTGTTAAAAAGTATGTTTCTTGAGATTCACAACTTTTACTTAAGCATTTTTTTGTTGTTTTTGATGTTGTTGCATTTTGATGTTTGTTAAACATCAACTTTTCACTGTAATTAATAGCAAAGAAACTAAACTTTGATATAATGATGCACAAATTACACATAAGTCTATATTGTTCCTATAATAAGTATAGGTTAAGTACCGCTTGGTACCACCAGTATAGTCGTTCAGTCGCAATTTTAGCTCTTTCCTCCAATGATTGTTTATGCAATTGATATAGTCAGACGTATAAAGCCATCTTTGATTTTAAATCATTTACATGACCCTGAAATCAACTTGCACAGAAACAAAAGGGCCTCTTTCGTAACCTGGGAAGCGTAAAATTCTTTAAAATATAGGTTGGAAGACAACGTCATCAGTACTATTTTTGCTTTTCTGAGATCCTACTTCCATAAAAATATAATTAAAATTAAAACTAGTCATATTTCCTTCTTAAAAAATGCGTTGAGTTAATACTAACATTTTCTTATCACTTGTATTGCTTTCACAGTTTCAGCGTTTATTCTGCCATCAGTCTAGATAATTCCATTCTGAAATGTGGTGAGGACAAAAAAGTCAACTCATCACTTATTTTAATTATATTAAGTTTTTCTACTACTTACTTACTGTTATAAAATAAAGTCATAAAGAATCTAAGAGGGTAAAACTTTTTACAGTTGACTATCCATTCTAAAACTTTTTAAGCAGATATCTCATGATACAGCTGTACCCAGCAGTACCTTTCAATATTATATGAATCACACATTACTAATTGAATATTCAATGTTATTTTTTTTATTATTTACTTTAAAAATTTTTCATGTCATTGCTTCAATTTAAACTGTATAACCAAAGTTTTGATTACCCAATACTTTAATGTGCAAAAACTTTACTCTCTCGTAGTTACCAGTCTGAATAATTATATTTTCTTGTGTGTTTAAAAAATAAACATTTATGTTTCTTTGTAAAATTTATAAGTTTGTCAATCCAACTAGAATTGCTAGTCCACAAAAAGTGCTGTTGAACTACAATGCCCACTATTTATTTGTTTCCAAGTGAAAAAACAACATGTAATAGACCAAATTAAAAAACAGGAACTATCCGGAACCAGATCCTTTCCGCTGAGGACAACGCTGTACCCGCGCCCACACTACTCACAACACCACAACAAAAAAGACATTATCCACACACGACGACCACTACGGACTCTTGCGGACTCGTGAAATAATAACAGTAGTTGCGCAGTACCCCCCCCCCCTTCTCGCCTCTAACCCATCCGCAGTAGTAATACACACGCGAGAGAGAGCAGCCGAGCGTCAGGTGAAAAGCGCGTTATAAGAGCATATCGCTGTCGCCTCGCATTTTTTACGGCCGGCCCGGAAAACTCCAGCCTTACGAATTCGAGAACGAACGGACGTACACCTTTTCACCTGTCCCTCCTCCTCCCCCCCACTCTGGGCTTTATGACACGCGATATTCCTCGTCCGAAATTTGATGCCTTCTCAGGTGTCCAGTCCTTTTCACCCCCCCCCCCCTCCTTCTCCATGTTTTATTTCTCAGAATTTTTTCTCTGTAGGTACTGGCCGATGGTTGCAGATGCACCACGTATAGCCACGGAGACGGATATATTTTTCACTTATTACGCGGATTACTTTTCGTTTTCTTTTTCGCTTCTCTTTTATCGTGGAGTCTTTCTTTTGAAGGAGCCACGCTCGTGTGAAAGGGATGATGCGAGGGAAACGAGCACAACGAGATTGTCGTCGTGATGGTAATTTTCGAGTTACATTATACCCCCTTGGGAAAATTTTTCTTTCCTCTCTTTTATTAATACCACGTATGGTGAAAGTATCTGCTATGAATACAATTACCTCCATGGATTTTCAATTATAATATTAAAGTTGACGAACCAAAAATGCTAGACGTTTTGGTTTTTATCTAGCTATGGCTGTACACATGCTATCCTAATTTTTAAGTACAATTTTTATTTTTTAAAACAGGTTTTATTTATACATATGAAAATCGATACTTCAGACCATTATATATACAATTATGAAACAGCACCACTAAGTAATGAAACTCCTGTCTAAACATAACTATGATACATTAATTTTAAATTATTTGATTTTTTCGGTCTATATATTAATGCCATGTTCACCTGTTTCTCGTAGAAGTATAAATTATCAGCCCACGTTTGTGCCATAACATAGACTTGTCGAAAGATAGGTTATGTTTGATCTTGTCCCTAGTTATGAAGTTGGTCTATAACAAACTAATAGTAATTTTTTATTAAACAATACAAACAATCAAGCTTTTCATTGCAAAGTTATCAAAATGAGTTTTATATAGAACTAACATAATTTTTTGATGAATTTTACAAATATAAACATTTCTACGTTGCAAAAATAAGGACGTGTTCCATGAAAATGTAGATACTTTTAAGTTACTCACTGATGTTTTTGCCATACTATTACACGAGTATTTATTTCCATGGGAAGCGTAGTTGTTCTCATTTACGTTTCTTTCTCACATGGCAGAGTTTAGCAAGAGACTCCTTGAGCGCCAATGAGATTGTCTCATTGCGTCATTCATACACAAGCTTGGATTCTTATTGTTACAAAAAAAACCTGGAATTTTCACTACACGCACAAAACGTGAAAAAAATTAGTACTGTAAGGTAAACCACTCGATGGCATCGATTAGTATTTGGATTTTCTTTATAAATTACTGAAAAAAAAAAATTATTTAAATTCTTCAAAATATATGAAAAAATCCACCAAAAATATCGTGATTTTGTCCCCTATTTTAATATAAAAAATTTTTCAAGGCACACCCTTAAAACCGGGATTATTTTACTCGTAATGTCATGTACTACGAGGAAAAAATTTTTCACGCGAGTTTCAGTGAGAGTCACACTTTTTTTTCGAGATTTACACGTTGAAATTACATCTATTCATGTGATATCTATAAATGTAATTTTAACATGTAAATCTCAAAAAAAAGGTGTCAACCTCACTGAAAACCGCGTTCAAAATTTTTTCCTCGTAGTACATGACATTACGAATAGAATAAGCCTATAGGATAAAACTATAGTTTCAATAGTGCGCCTTAAAGATTTTTTATTATTAAAATGGGACACAAAAACGAGATATTTTTTGTGGATTACTCATATAACACTTAGATACACATAAATCTAGTTTTCTTTAGTCTAAAAAATGAAATCTGATTTTATTTTTACATGTGTCTCGGTGTGGCTAACAAATTTTACCTAGTTCCTCTATCATGAATTAAATATTAAAAAGAACTCTTTTTACAAAAATTGTTGTTTTTAGACCACATGTTTCAGAAGTTTTACGATTTACTACGAAAAAAATCTTAATTGCTCATGTAAAAAAATCTAAAACAAGTAAAAAATGTATGTAAGGCACACATAACCTCTAATACCATATGTATTGTCGACTAATTGGTATCGTATTCCAATATACCGCTACCTTACCAAATTCATAACTAAATAAATAATTACTATTTTTAGAGATTGATAACTTATTTTATTTTTCATTGATAAAGAAAAATTCAAGCAACATTTTAAAATAAGTTTTCGTTTATTAAAACACACTAGTTCGTTGTTAATTGAAAATGAGGTTTTTCATGAATTACTTATATCTCACTGTTAGGTATTTTACATCAACTTCATATTCGTGTGTAAAAAAAAATTTTTTTTAAAGCCTGTGTATCGCAACACCGCGTGGATAAAAAAAAGTTCCTTTAAAATTCATCGGACGCAGGCGCTTTGTTTCTCGAGGGTTCAGTAAAGGCTTGTTTTTTCGAAAACAAGAGCCGCAACATTTTTGGCCGTCGGCGCGAATCTGTAGCTGACGATCCAGGAAAGCCAACGCAGAGAGTCGTATTAATAACGAACGAGAGTGTGCACGCTCCGCTGGATAAAATCACCTCGCTTTTTTTTCAATACTCGCGCTTCTAGGACTCTTTACGTTCTCGGCTATTCTCTCCGTGCACGCAGTATTCACGCTTATTTTTTCTTCTTTTTTTTTCACTTCTGCTTTTGTACCTGTACGTGCGTATTTATATTTTATTTAGGCTTTACACGTCGGTTCGATCGTGGTAACGATGGGGGTTCACGCGTGACGAGTTTTGTTAGATCTGAGTTGAGTGTTTGGAAAAAATGGGTAAAAGAAAATGGCCAAGGAAACTTATCGAGAAAATCATCAATTGGTACGTGGATTCTTCGACACTGAATGAATTTCTATCAAATTGGTGATCTGATTAAGATGTGTTTTGTCTATTTAGCTACGGAACATCTGTAAGAATCATTTGAATAATTTTCGGGGACTAAATAGTCCCTCCGTTTAACGTACAATTAATTTATTTGAAAATTAAAAAAAAAGTCTGTATTTTTTTATTTTATCATCAAATAAAAAAATATTCCATTTTTTTCTCAGAATAAAATTCATCGCTATTCTTGAAAACTGAGGTCCCGTCTTGTCGTCAAAAAATTATCACCCTAAACGTGACTCTGCTCACGCCAGTGCTCAATAATCCCGACGTTTTTGGGATTCTATCATATTTTCTTGTGATTTTTTCTTCGCTGCAAACATCTCTGCCAACGATGAGGAGTTTGGAACAAGCACGTGACGTGAATTCAATTTACTTTCCAATTGCCATCATCGGCGCTAAGCGACGTGTGAGAGAAAGAGAAAATCTCTGGTTTTATTTGGAGAAAACGGCGAGGTGAAAAGTCGATTTGCGCCCGAAAAATCAAGAGAGTTACTTTCAAACTCACCTGGTCCTCCTCTTCTTTTACGGCGCGAGTGATTCGAGTGTCTTTTTTTACGGTTTCTTGGGCGCTATGTTATTCTTACTTTCTCGGTCGATTGCGAGGAAATAAATGTTTAATGCTGAGAGAAATTTTCACCTGTATGACGAACGAAAACGCTGGTACACGTATAAGTATAAATTTTGTCCCCGCTCCAAGTGAGATGTCACGTATACGCTGTTGCATTTATGTATTTTTAGCGCTGTAAAATGTCACTTTCTAGTTTCATTTAAGTGTCTGGAATTATCCGGACATGTGCATTTGTCCCCGAGAAGTTCTCTATTATTTGGAATTGCGACCTCGATACAATAGTTCTTATAAACGAGTATTACAATGGAGAAAATTATGTTTGATTGTACTTACTATTTTAATCATACAAAATTATACGTTTTGCAATGTAATTTTTTAAATCAAAAATTCAGAGAAATTTTNATGTTTGTGCATAATATAATTGCAACTAAATGGATAAATTTTTAATAAAATTTTTTCTGAATATTAGTCTTATTTAACTCCTAACTATTCTAGCCATCATGTAAAAATTTTTTTTTAATTTTTCACTTATTTGCTATCATATATATTCCAAAAACGTCACTTTGAACATATTTATCACTCAAAAATCTCACCGAAACGCTATAAATTACTACCTCGTAGAAAATTCCTTTATTTATTTCTAGAATTACTATTATTATTCTGATTGTTCAATATTTCTTTACAAAACTGTGATCCTAGTAAAATAACGATGAATGTAGTTGGGAGTTATTTATTGGGTCATTTGTCAGCATTCTTGTCTACTTTTACTTCGCATTTTTTTTCTTCCAATGCATACCGCATCCTATTGTTTCCTCGGTGCTTTTGGATTGTGAATACTTCTCTCATTAAGCTGGTTAAAAATGGCTCGGCTGTACGTGAACGAATATTCGTCGGTAGTAATTAAAGTGATGTGCGACTGCTCTTTGATATTGATATCCGATACGTGAATGTACTCGCGTTAATTACGCTTTTTTTTCGCAAAAAAAAGGGTTAAATTTGATATTACAGAGTGGAACAAAAATTTCATAGAATTTTCCGAGTCGTCCTTTCATACATGAAAATCGAGTCAATAGTTTGGACCGATATTCACTAGTAATTTGAAACTCGTGGAAAATTAAATCTCATATCTTGTTAGTAAACGATATTATTAAAAGAAACAAATTTTGTGGTTCTATGTTCTATTTCGAATTAGAAATTTTAGTAATCATAATATACTGCTCAGTAGCTGTATCGAGAGGGGCACGAGGGGTATCGGTGTTGATAATAAGCCACTTTTTAAATTTGATATTTTGATGACAGAAGTTTTCATACGATTTATATAAGGCCGTGGTTAAATCTTCAGGAATAATAAAAATCTAGTACTTTTTTGCTCTGTACCGTCAATTATTAACAAAAATAATTTGATAAATAATACTTTGTTGTTACACATTTAATGATTAATTTTTAAAAATGCATCTCAACACTTGTTAAAATAATTTAATCTTTTTAACATATGGTGCTACCAACTACATGGCAATAATAAAAAATATCTTCAAAAATAAACGTTTAATTTATTATTATTATATAATATATTTTTAAATCCGATGTATATCAAGCGTATTACATGCTTGACTCGTGCATGCAGTCTACGTACGCTTTTCTCTTTCAATGTACATCATCTCTCACTCAACGGTAGGGGAACTCACGTTCAGCCTACTTGCTTGCTTCACTCGTTAGCAGACGCATACTCGCAAGAAGTCGAGTACATTACTGTCTTCTGACGCCACTCATATGCGATAGAGAGCCGTACATTTTCATAAAACTTTTTTCTTATTTTTTCATGTAATACGTCCACACCTTCATGAAACTACCTAGAAATACCTGCGAAAGAGATGCACTGTCATTTTACTAGTGAAGCCAGCAATAGAAGTCTGCTTGCGTAAATAGGAAAATTATTGTATTGATTCATTTATTATTCTTGTACTAAGCCACGACTATAGGATTGATTGATCCATAATCAGCAGACAATTAACTGAATTTTTAACTAAATTCTTATTTTAACTGTTGACGTATTGCAAGTTATATAATATGGTCAGAAAGTACTGACTCACATAAAATACCACGTTAAAAATTAAAATATTAAAATATGAATCTCTTCCTCCTCGAACCATATCAAAACTTGATCCTAAAACTGGAGTATTTGTACACATTGATCTTCTAATTCTTATTATCCACCAATTCCTTAAAATATTTTAATATCTAATTGACACAGACACTAAGTTTTTTCATTAAATACTACATTTCTAATTCTGGTAACTTCAAAGCAGCTTTTATTCGAGACACGAGCGTAAGGTTGAGTCGGTGGGCACGTGCCGCGTAAGCAGCTAATGTTCCTCATTGAACAATCAAAGATTCGAGTAGAAGCCTATCCCAGAAATGCCAGACCATACATCTCTTTTTTTTCCAGCGTAATGACAGACCAGTCGTGTTATTCGCAATGCAAAATCCCCCTAATTACCCTTCACGTGTACGCTACAGTGTAGTGTAACGTCTGAGTTGCGGCTCAGAAGGAAAACCTATCGATTACCTCGTGTCAGTCAAACTTGATGAGAATCGATTTCCCCACGCTTTTGCAGTGTGCATTTATTCGTTCGTTTGAAGAAGCTGTTGGGTTCGCTTGCAAATAGATTTACTCTCGGAATTTCGGGCTAATGGTATGAAGAGATCAAAATTTTTTTTTGTAAAAGAAGCATATTTAAAATCACCCCTAGAATCCTAAAAAAGTTACGTACTAAATTATCGTATCGTAATATCAAAATGATTGCAAATATATTTGAAAGACCGCGTAAAATGTATAAACATTTTAATATTTGTATTTAAATCAAAGTCATATTGATGTGAAAACCATATATTTTATTAGTTGAATAATTTTTGTAGACTGTGGAAAGTAAAATTAATTTAAATACTTTTAAATCTACTGAAATTCCTGTCTTTTAAATAATTCGTAGGTTATAAATAAAAATTTAGAAAAAATTTGTACTTAAAGGCCTTATTGTTTTTGTTACTTCAAAAAATTTTGACTACATTAACGTATGATTGAAAAATAACAAAGAAACCACGAAAATTAAAGGAAGATTTCAATATTGAATGTAACTTGACAGTCCCATCATTTTATGAGTCTTTGGAAAATTTCCAGGAAAATATAATACAAAATATAGAAAATTATAAAAAGTAAATTCGACATCAATCAATTGGTAGAGGTATTTTTTTTAATGATGAAAAAAGTATTAATGTAGTGGCTTATGTCCAAAAATCGAGGTTGAAATTTAATGAATTTTTGGATGATTCGAAACGAGGTTTTAAACATTCGATTAAAAGTTGACATATTTTTTATTAATAGTCTGCGTTTGATCCATCAATATTTTGTCTTTTCGTTCGGTACGCTTGTCTATTTATTTTCATCAGTCATTCGCCATATAGTTTTTGCCTACTAGCTCTACCACGGATGATAACACAACTCATGACCTTCAGATAATTTTTTCCCAGTCAATAGTACCGCGTACAAGGTTGTCTCTTATTTTCGAGGCTAATAAAATAAAGCTCAATCCGCCTTAGATCCGGTGCGGTTGTGGCAGGCCACCATTAAAAGCTGTTTATGTACTTTTTGCTGCAACCGAGAGTTGCCATTCGTTCTATATATTGATTCCGTTTGAACGCCCGACTCAGCCGGAGCCGTGATACCAAATTGTATTACCGAGTTATAACCGCAGCCGCTGACAATGTTCAAGTTACAAGTTCCGCGGCCAACCGCACGGGTGCCCTAGGAAGTTAGCCGCTACTGACTTTCTTGCAGCTTTACTCGCGCGCTGCCCCCCCCCCCCC
>NW_019379537.1:206515-233043 GCF_000648655.2 Copidosoma floridanum
CTCGCGCGCTGCCCCCCCCCCCCCCACACACACACCACCTCTATCCCTCTTCTTACTCTGGATAACTTATGGCTAAGATCTTGTATCTATCCATAGGCTATAATATTCACTCTCACGTGGAAGGTCTTAATGAGTTCTGGTTTCAAAATAATTTTATACATTTGTAAAATGGTAGTGTAAATGCTGAGAACAGAAGTAATAATTCCTATTTTAAAAGATTGATTGTTACGTGACTGAAGCCTCTTAGTTCGTTGTGTGATTGGTTGAAACAGGTTGATTAATGCTACTTGATTTATTTTTACTCTAAAAAAAAATGTATACCAATAACTTCGTTTGATTTAAGTTAAAATAAAATAAAATTACACATAATATTTTATTATGTAATGTAATACTTAATAATGCAAATGACAATATGCATTGGGAGAAAAAAATAAAAAATGTAGAGAAATTCCAGCAAAAATGACCATTCTGCACAGTAAATCGGATGCAAGCTAACGAAAAAGAAGAAAAAAATTGTAATATTAAATATTACAGTTTTAACAGTAAAAATTATGGTTTGAACAGTTAAAACAGTAAAAATTACTGTGCTGGAACAGTAAACCTAAAAGTATTGGTTAATAAATTTTACTTTTTTACATGAAAATTTATACTGCTCTAACCATAATGTTATTTTTCAAACCATAATTTCAACTGTAAAAACTATAATTTCTTAAAAAATAAGCTGTAAAAAATAATAACTTTTTTTTGCCAGCTTGCATTTAAATTACTGTGCAGAATGGTAATTTTTGCTCGATTTTCTCTATCATTTTTATTATTTTTCTCTCTCAGTGTGGTAGCATTCAAACTGAAAATCGTCTTTAAAAAACGATTTGTGTCATTAGTGGTAACATAAATGTTGCAAGAGTAAGATTTAAATGTATGTATATACATTTAGGAAGACCAAAAATGGACGAAATGGTTTGCTCCTTATGCAGTGTGGTATGCTTATTGAATAATATTACAATGGGTATAAAAGTAGTCAGAATAAGTCAACATAATTAGTCATTTTTTAAATTTGTATTATTTTTAATCATAGCTTAAGAAAATTAAATATTATAATAAGCGGACACGTAAATAAAAAGTTGATTTTTATATTACAAATAAAGTTTGTTCACGAAGCACTAATATTTCAATTTCATGAGATTTCAGATCTATTATTATGCCTTAGCTTATGCACATTTTAAATCATTTTAATAATTTCAATTTACTTAAAATTGGTTTCGTTAGGAAAAAAGTAGTCCAAATTGACTCAATAGTCCTCGGTATCTATGACTAATAAATACAGCTTCCCCCAACGTTGCCTTACGAGCGCTAAATTTAACTAGCCCTTCTGTACACCGACTTGCCGTAAAGCGATTGTAAAAGTGACGCTTACGTCTAAAAAGTACAGTTTCCGTTCGAGGCATCGGTAGGAAGCTTGTTATTTTTCTAATTTGCAGCTTGTACTTCTTTTTGAATGAGCGATTCGCACCCAAGCGAAATAGCGTAACGCGTAAAAACGAGCTCGTGAAGAGGACAAAAAGGAAGAGGCTCGGATTCGTCCGTGTGCAGCTCGTTTTCAGCTGTTAAAACTTTCTACCCCATTGTAAATTAAACAAGGAAGTTCTCAGCGCACGCGCGCGCTTCGGCATTGCAACTACTGTTATTTTATGACTCTTTCGTCTTTTTTAGAGTGGTTTCTATCGCCTGTAGAGTTTCTCAATGGGTAGGTCGTTCGGTTAGTGTCGAACGAGGCTTCTACTTATAATTTATTATTTTTGTCGAGACAAAGGTTTTTTTCCTTTCTACCAACAAAATACTGTCGCGTAATTTCAGAAGTGAATTTAACTTTAATATTAATTAAATTTTCTTAGTATACGTGCAGATGAAAATCCTAACACATCAAATAACAAATTGCTCATTTGACAATATTGATTTGTTGTTTTTATTCGACTTTTCATACACTTAAGTACTTAATAATAAAAAATAAAAAATAAAATCATTTTTAAGAATCAGATTTTGTAGATGTATTAAATGAGTAAATGTAAAAAACAGTTTTGTAAAAACGTTATGGTTTTGATAGCCCACACATTTTTTCTATTGTATCATTATTGGTAAATGCAGTATTGCAGTATTTCCTTAACGAAAAGTTAACCAAAAACAATCTAAAACTAAGAATGGGATTGAAAAATAACAAAGAAACCACGAAAATTAAAGGAAGATTTCAATATTGAATGTAACTTGACAGTCCCATCATTTTATGCAAATAAAAAGCACAGGACGCTTGATTTCCCTAGGTGTTACTCGGTTGCTTGACTACGCAGTCCATAGGACACATGTCCTCTGTCTCAATGGCCAGCGGTTCGTTCTTAAAATTCTCGTCAAACTACGATGGAAGCTCTTCTTTTCTTAACCAGTGTCAGTAATTTTTATACAGCATTTTTGTTTGAACAAACATGTAAAAATCATGGTGTAATAAATCATGCCTGTTTCAATCAAAATTCTAATTTTGCAATCATCAAAAAATGTTTCGATTGTAGACAGGACAATACAAGGGATTGCCTAAGTATCATTGCATCTATATTCTTTCTTTACAAAAATCAAAAAGTGACTTCTATAAATTTATAGTATCCAAGAGCCAGTATGTATCATAATTACTAGGTATCAGTTGCAAAAAGTGATTTTTCTCGAGACACTATAAATTTTCGTAGCACTGATGCTGTCAACCGCACTGGCAACATTTATTTATTTATTTTTTTTTTTTTTAGAATCATATGATAACAATTACGAAATTTCAAGAAAAGGTATGAGGTTTGTAAACTATTTTATTAAATTATCTTTCTATAGCCTAAATGTAAAGTACACCAGTTTTTCTGGCATTTGTTCTCGCAGCGCGCTTGGATTGTTTTGCGAAATCAAAATTGACGCATCGAGCCTTACGAAAGACAACAAACCAAGGGCGTGAACGTACTTGAGACATGAGAAACGAGTTGACGTGACTTATATTTCCAAAGAGAACGCGTTGTTACCTGCAGTTGTAGCTTTTTTTCTATACATTTTTTAGAGCATTTTTTTGATCTAATGTGATTGTATTATTTATTGCCTATTCTTACTATGACTTTTACAATTTAACAAGTAAATATTTTTATTCGATATTTATAAAAAAAAAAATGCACATAAATGTTATGAATAACAGTAGTACGATTTTCATAAAATTATACAGTACAAAAAAATTTTTATTTTCAAAGATGTCATTCATTTCCATTTTCTATATCATCACAATTTTATATTTGTTTGTATTATTTTTCTTTATAATAAGTGAGTGTAAACATTCTGAAAAACTCAATATGCGTTAACGAGTACATTATTAAACTATAGTGTCAGCCCTTAAACGTAACGCGTTTTTGCTAAATTATTGTAATAAAAGTTACCAAGTTAAAATTAAACATTGATTAATTGAAAAAAAAATTCCTCACCTTTAACGCTATTTTTTAGGCCTATTAAATAAATTTACTCACCTACACTAATAAATAATATTTTTCTTCCTATAGTTCTCATAAAATTTCTAAAATTTTAACAAACAACTTTTTTAACTAACGAGAAGCGTTTTTTGAATTTACTTATTTTATGTTTAGTGAATAAAAGCTNTAATGCAAGTTTTATTTACAAATTTCACCATGACAAATTCATTGATAAAATTTTTTTTTGTTTCAGGTCAGTACTAATGGTTAACCTAATTTTTATATCGCTAAGCCATCTGGTAAGTTAATCTTGGAACAATACAATTCCACTATAACTTTTTTGAGCTATAAATTATAATGATGGTGCTAGCTGCAACTCGCCTATACTATTGGTATTGGCAAAAAGCAACTAGCCTATAAACTAATAATTCCATGCTCTACCGACTGAACTACCCACGCCAAGCCAAAAACTATCAGAACCATTAACTTCTACATATTCTACGAAGACTCTGAGTCTGAGTCCAGCTGTAGAACAAAACATTACACATACTACATCCTTTTTCAGCCTTTATTATCTTTTATTAATTGTCATTGTATATTTAGAAATGTATTTAAGTTACAGCAAGCAGAATGATTCTATTAATAAATTTTATTACTTATGTAAAAGTCGACCGTAGTTAAAAATTAGGTGGTATTCACAAGAGCTCTCAAAAATATAAAAATGTGGGTTAAAGTACTTTTTGTTTAGGTTAAAAAAAAAGTGTTTGTAAACAGAGCTGGTCGTATCATTGATATGCAATTTTATAAAATTCAGTGGTACAGAAAAAAAAAAAAAATTCCGATGAAAAGCATTGGAACACGTCGATCAATAATCAAACTTCAGCCAGTACGGAATCAAAGACGCTTTAGCCCGCGGTAACGTGTATATGCACATGATTAGCCGCGAGGCATACCATAACAACAACACAACGGTAGAAACCGAATAACAGATTAGTCGGGGGATTCTCTTGATAGATGCGCCAAGCGTTTGTTTTAAATGCCGGCCAAAAAAAAAGGCAACAGCTCAATGCAGTCGGATTTTACCATGTACGTTGTTTTATACTTTTTGGATTATAACCGGAATCAGAGGGGCATGGACATGGATTTGACATGCTCGGCCAGCTGCTGACGTTATAATTCCGGAGGGGCTGCTGTTGGCTCGTTGTACCTGTTATTTTGTTAGAAGTGCGAGTACGTATGAATGATTTCGTTGGTACGAATGATATCAAGTGCATCGGCTTATCTTTTGAAGAATACTTCGAGCAAAGCTTTGTAAATAACAGAAAAAACGTCATATTTTTTTGGTGAAAAAGTATTTGAACTCAACAATTTTTATTTTTTTAGTGTACAATTTTTCATTATATGTACTGTACAAAAGATTAATTTTTTTTTTAAGTAAAGCATTTTTATTCTATGAGTAATTCATTAAAACTAATCACATGGTTTATTAAGAGCAGTAAATTCAAGTTTAAAATATTAAATGAAATGAATGAAGAAAACTTGTTTTGTTGGTTGAAAAGGGATATACGGTGGAGTTTTCTAGTTTAAGATAGATGCATACTCTCAACGTATAGTTATAGTTTGTACTATGTCGTTGTTTGCGAGAAGAAAAATCAACACTTTAAGCAAAAGTCAAAGTTTATTTTGAATTCTATTGGTCGTAGTAAAAACAATAGTTAAAATAAGACGCCTCTGCCACAGTTTTCTTGAGTAAACCGAAACAATAAACGAAACGAAACGAATGACGGAAAAGAATGCTGACAAAACTTTCACGCATATTTAGTTTTGCATAACTACCAGCTTCGTGTGAGCGAGATCGGAGATTATAATGCAGGAAAAGAGACGAGTTGCTGTTATGGTAAAGATTCCGCCAATAGTTGAAAATTTTCACAAGTGCACATCGGAAATGATGCTATAAAAATGTGTTGTTACGTGCATTCGTGAATGTGTTATTGTTCAAGATTGTTCTCGTGTTCTGGTCGCTCATTTTTTTTCCATGCCTGTAACATTACTTATTCAGTTAGTATTTTGACCAGATTTTTTTATTTTTCATACACAAAGTTTTTCTAAATTCGTATGATAAAAATTGGGTTATTGTTACATTTTGTATATGTATAAAGATTTTGATTATGTAAGGTAAAGTATTTAGAATATTTAATATATACAGGTCTCATAAAGTAGTTAAATGAATAACTGTACGTTATTTTTTCGTTACCCATCTCCCTCGATATTAAAATTTTTCTTCATGGAAATCTTCAAAATCCATTATTTACTAATACCTGAGACAAATTTTACACATGTTTAAGCGTGTTTAAGTAATTTAAAAATTGTTTTGTTAGCTATTATATATTAGCAGTAAATACAAATAAATGTCTAATAAAAACATTCTTAGTTTTGCACTTACTATGGCATTGTAGCCATTCTTGTAAGCTACGGGTAAAGTCAGTGGTAAAGAAAATGTTGGTATGTTATAATTTTGTTAAGATTTACATGATACTAATAATGAATGAAGTGATGAGGTGAGATAAAACTATTGATTTTATTTTTATCGTTAATTAAATATTTTCAAGCTATGTTATCATTATGCTGCAAATCTGTTATGGTTTTATTTATTGATATTGGTCATTTGTTGTTTTACGAAAGTAAAGAGATAGTTAACGTGTTACTGTTATTTGCAACTTTGAATTCAAAGCACTTGCGTTATTGTTATATTTTCATTTATTCTCGCTGCTTATACGTAGCAATTTTTTTAAATAATATAATTACTGCATTACCTTTATATTACAATGAGTACAGAGCGAATACATTGCATCAAGAAGTAGCCTGTTATGGGTAGATGGTAACTGATGTTCTGGATATCAATTATTATTCAAGGCCAAAAAACTTGGATTTTTTCAGGGCTAATGAATAAACGAAAAAGACTAAACTATCTTTTGTTTAGTTTTCTGTAATCTGTAAACTACTTCAGTTAAGAACATTTAGTATAGTAACTAGAAGAATTTCTATTTTTGTAACCACATACCAAAAAATTAAAACCAATCCTAGAATACTTTTTTGCGTACAACCCTTAGTATAACAAGAATGCAACCATCACGAAAAAATCAAACAACGTTAATCTCGCTTGTATTGGAAGAATTCCGAATTAAATATGTACTGCTGAAAAATTAAAAAGTACCCCTCAAATGCTCTCTTTGCCGCAATTTTTTTTTACTTAGAAGAAATTTTTTTATGTACCAAAAAAAATGTAACCTAAAAATAATGTTACTGTGAATAATTTTGTACCTAAAAATGAGAATAATTTGAAAGTCTTTCATTAACGTTAGTATCTTTGTTTATAAACAGACGATTTCAATATTTTTTTGTTTTTTTTTGTTTTTTTTGTTTTTGAATGACCCATGTGTGGTTAAAATTTCGTTCGAATGGTCAATGCCGTTTTAAATGTATTTAATGATACGTGCGATTTTTAAAGACAATTTCTATCTCTATTTCTTCTAGGTTGAATACTTGACTTTTATTCCTTTATTATAAAAAAACAAAGCGCCTAAAAAATTCAGACACGTTCTAAATATCATATAAATAAATAATTTTTTTTTATAATTTATGTATATAAAACAAAAATTTGAGGGATTGTAATGCAAGTTTTATTTACAAATTTCACCATGACAAATTCATTGATAAAATTTTTTTTTGTTTCAGGTCAGT
Organism: Copidosoma floridanum; assembly: GCF_000648655.2. Next base: position 213,736 of record NW_019379537.1, read on the forward strand.
ACTAATGGTTAACCTAATTTTTATATCGCTAAGCCATCTGGTAAGTTAATCTTGGAACAATACAATTCCACTATAACTTTTTTGAGCTATNTTTTTAATATTAAATATATTGATTGTAATATTTTTACGACAAATTTTTGGACTAACTGTGCGATTCCATCAATAGTTATGGAAGATATTTTCTGATAAATTGTGAATTCTACTTCCAAAATAATTTACTCTTTACTGTGAATTATAAAGTGCTGATTTATCAAATATAAATTTTTAAGACTGTATATTACAACACACAACTTTTTTACATTACTGCAACCAACGAAATCAATTTTAGATCACGTTTCCAAGCCACACAGTTTATCAAGAAAAAAAATACATCCATTCGATTCGATTCGGATCGACAGTACGAACAAGGCAAAAAACTTTCACGCGACATTTTCATCTTATTTATAGAGCATTTGAATTTCACACTTTGAAATACACAACCCATATTTATCTCTTCTCGACCGTAGATACACAAGTTCTAGCTTCCAACCCACCTTGAGAGCGCAGACGTATCACTTGCCAAATCTCTAAGCTTCCAGCAATGTTGGTTAGCGTATCATCAATTCGCTAGGTTCTCACGATTACGTACAGGCATATTCAAAGAGGAAAAAAAAAGAGTGAGAAACAACCAACAAGAGGGACGCCATCTCTTTCCCGATCTTCTTGCATATGCAGAACAACGTAATCGCAGGAGCTGGGCGGGCGTTTGTACACATCTGCAAGGATAAATCATGGAAAGTCGACAGTGCCGGATACAAGATCGGCAGATATAGGTCGTCTTCGGTTGACGGTACTCTTATGTATGTGATGTATGGGAAACCGTGGCATAATTTAAATTATTTGTGGACAAGTGCTCGTCTTTTGTGTGTCCTTTTTTTTCTGTTGTTTTGTTTTAGAAAGTCTTATTTTTTTACAATTGTTTTATTTGTACTTTTTCCTAGCATTATATATTAATCCTGGATAAAATTTTCCAGTGAATCGTAGATTAAAATACAAAATAGCTCAGAACTATAACCATTTAAGTAAAAGAAATCAATCATTAATAAATAAAAAAAAGAGCTCTGCAGTATTTGTCTTATTTACTTTAAGAATAAAAGTTTCGGGTCACCTCGATAAAATTTCTAGAAGAGAAGTTTGTAGTCGTCATTTCTGCAATGTAAAAAAGACTAAATAACAACAATAAACGCATTCTAAATATATTGAGACATCCGTACAATAGGCTGAAAGCCTCACAATGGCCTGCTTTCATCTTATGATGCTGTAGTTTGCAAACCAGTTGCAGTATTATTTTTTTTCTTTATTTCGTCAGTAGACGCTAAAAACAAATTTATTAAAGTACTCTTAGCCGTAACTGTCGTAGATATCACGTTTGATGATTAAAAAACGATGTTGATTTAATTAAATAAAAAATTTATAAAAAATTGAATAATTTTCAATGAATGGAAAATAGTCAAAATGGATTTTATTGATCTTTGATCGCCAATAAAATTTTGAACCTTCCTTAACAGAATCAGTATAGATTAATTGAAATCATTCATAAACATATATGAATTGAATAATTATATAACAATATGTGGCTCCTCGGTTTATGATATATTTTTGATTGTAATAACGTATTCTTATTTTTACAATTGTCGATCACAATCATTTTTTGTTTACTATTTCCTTCTATAGTTAAAAAAAATTATGTATCAATTATAAAAAAAAAAATATATTAGTTTTGTACTGTTATAATGCATATACAACGTGACTACATTATTAAACAAACTCGTGACTTTATTATTTTTAATATTAGTGAATCTATTGAAGGATCAATGTTTGCTTATATTCATTATATGTCGGTAAAATTACAAAATAGTGTATAGCTACGATAGAACCGATGAAAATTAGACAAGTGTCGACAACGGTAATCAGGAGATATATATTATATATAGAGACTGTATCTTGAGTAAACTACTGTGTTCGGAAAAGCATAATTATAATGCATGGGTTAAATTATGTATATTACCTACTTTAATAATAACTATCCATTGTTACTAGACTGCAATAACCACATATTTAAGCTAGAAGATTTATTCATTAAAACAGTTTTTATTTGTTACTTGAATTCATCAAAGTATCGAAGTAGAGAGAGAAAGATTTACGAATCTGAAAGTATAATTTACACGAAAAGAAAAAAGAACTCAAATCTCCTCGATTTCCCGCACATACATCTAATCTCTTTGGCTCAAATTTTACTTTCAACGCCACCTCGCAGTTGCACACTTATCGCACGTACTCGGTCGTATCGTACGTCGTAGTAGCATAATAGAAAGTGCGACAGCAGCAGCACCAGCTTATTCTCAAAAAGAAAAGTAAAACAGCCTAGCGCGCACCGGCAAAATCAGTGTTTTTTTTATCAAGCCTTTAAAAATTGAGGGCCCGTACAAAGGATACTTTCGAATGCGTTTGGGTCTGATAAGGATCGACTGCCTCTCTACCGTCTCATTTTCGTGGATCATTCGCTTTTTTGTATTCTCAAAGCGCTCGCGTACGCGAGCGCCAGTACCTCGACTGTGTAATGTACGCTTTTTTGTTACATACTGGTGTAATTTTGAAAGTACTTTCGCAAAGTATTATTTGAGCCTCGAGTAATGTAATTTTACTAAAATTCTCGACTTTCGCTGGACTCAACGACGTTTGAAGTAGAATTTTACTTAAGTGCCTTTACCTTATTTTTGACTTTTTATACTTCTATATTATTTTCACACAATATAATAAAGAATTGTAGAAGACGTCCCTCACAAATAAATATTTACGAGTAAGTTGTGATTAATCCTGTGACATAAATCTATAATAATTATGATCATTTTTGAATAATGCTTAATATTTAATATTCCTACTTTTGTTAATTGAAGTAAAATTTAATAAAATTTAACTTTTATTTCATGTATAAACATTGTATTCTTTTATGGGTTCAAAATTTTTTGACAGCATTAATGTGATGAAACAAAATATTTATACTTCTGTTGAAAATTGTTTGTTTACAATAAAAAACAGTTATTTTTAATATTAAATATATTGATTGTAATATTTTTACGACAAATTTTTGGACTAACTGTGCGATTCCATCAATAGTTATGGAAGATATTTTCTGATAAATTGTGAATTCTACTTCCAAAATAATTTACTCTTTACTGTGAATTATAAAGTGCTGATTTATCAAATATAAATTTTTAAGACTGTATATTACAACACACAACTTTTTTACATTACTGCAACCAACGAAATCAATTTTAGATCACGTTTCCAAGCCACACAGTTTATCAAGAAAAAAAATACATCCATTCGATTCGATTCGGATCGACAGTACGAACAAGGCAAAAAACTTTCACGCGACATTTTCATCTTATTTATAGAGCATTTGAATTTCACACTTTGAAATACACAACCCATATTTATCTCTTCTCGACCGTAGATACACAAGTTCTAGCTTCCAACCCACCTTGAGAGCGCAGACGTATCACTTGCCAAATCTCTAAGCTTCCAGCAATGTTGGTTAGCGTATCATCAATTCGCTAGGTTCTCACGATTACGTACAGGCATATTCAAAGAGGAAAAAAAAAGAGTGAGAAACAACCAACAAGAGGGACGCCATCTCTTTCCCGATCTTCTTGCATATGCAGAACAACGTAATCGCAGGAGCTGGGCGGGCGTTTGTACACATCTGCAAGGATAAATCATGGAAAGTCGACAGTGCCGGATACAAGATCGGCAGATATAGGTCGTCTTCGGTTGACGGTACTCTTATGTATGTGATGTATGGGAAACCGTGGCATAATTTAAATTATTTGTGGACAAGTGCTCGTCTTTTGTGTGTCCTTTTTTTTCTGTTGTTTTGTTTTAGAAAGTCTTATTTTTTTACAATTGTTTTATTTGTACTTTTTCCTAGCATTATATATTAATCCTGGATAAAATTTTCCAGTGAATCGTAGATTAAAATACAAAATAGCTCAGAACTATAACCATTTAAGTAAAAGAAATCAATCATTAATAAATAAAAAAAAGAGCTCTGCAGTATTTGTCTTATTTACTTTAAGAATAAAAGTTTCGGGTCACCTCGATAAAATTTCTAGAAGAGAAGTTTGTAGTCGTCATTTCTGCAANGTATGCAATTTTATAAAATGTATACACTTAGAAATCAGAAAGAATAATAAAAATATCGGCATTTAAAAAAAAGTTTTTTAGTCAAAAAATGAATACTGTAGTAGACCCTTAAACATAAGTACAAAATATTAGAATATAGTTTATTACAGTTTTCAATTTGACTGGTACATCCTTTTCAGCCATTAAGAAATAAATTTTTTTTCTTGCATCAAGTAAAGTTCAAAACCTACATTTTATTTCAAAAGGATTTCATGATTTTTTAAAATATTCGTTACCAATTTATGTACTGCATAAATAATTTCAATAATCTCCTGTATTGATTTATTTAATTAATTAATTAATTTTTTTTTTTTAATCAGAGGATTATGATGCTACAAAACTGACTCGAAGTAATAGCTTTTGTAAAAATCAAACTAAAACTGCACACACACACCAGCCATCGTTAGCGTCAAATTTTCCTTAGTTTCAACAGTCGGCAGTAGCCGACAACAACTGAACAATCGCTCCACTGTCTGACATTAAAAAAATCAAGTCGTGCAACGAAGTCGAACCACGTGATTGTTGTTGTTGTTTTTTTTTTTTTCTTCTTCCTGACGGCAAACATACTCGTGCACTAATGAAGGCCCGAAGTGAAAATAGTTCGTGTGCGCGGCCTAAAAGCGCGCCGGACCACGGTGAGAAGGAGTGGGCACAAGCGCGCCTTCATATCTGGGTCATCAAGGATTATTTTCCGCGATACAGCTCCTCGATCTGATAAGATTTTGTTTCGCTCGTATGGATTTTTAGCCGGCACTGTAGCTTTCGCCTTCGCTGATCGGCGCCTGTCCCCGCCCACGAGAGGAAAGTGAAATTTCGAGCCTTGAACTTGGCTTGGAAAGTTGATGGGTATTAAATGATGGAGAATGAGTGCCGATAAGGTTGGGAAACGAGTCTGTCTGCTTTGCTATATGGGCTGCTGCTGTTGGCTTTCTTGCGGTCTTGTTATCGTTTATTGCACTTGGATGAATGGCTTTTGGCAATAATGGAGCTCTAACGCCACGCTTTTCTACTGTCTGTATTCTTGCTGTGTATTATTAGTTACCACTTGTGTGGGGATGAAATTTAAAGGTGATAGTTATCTGATTTGATCTTTTGGATTGAGCAAGTGCTGATATGATTTTTTTTATGAAATGTGGTATATTTTTACTTCCATAGGGAAACTGGTTTTATGAGATGAATTTTCAATTTGAGCTCTCAAAAATATTCGTCTGCTTCATCTAAGGAAAAAAAATTAATTTTTTATCTACTTTTTTTTTGTAGTAAGTTGTAAGTTCATTTAATGTAAATTTTAACCTGCGATTTACATACAAGTATAATAATAATACATCATGTCATATAACGTCAAAAAGCATACATTTGCATTTATTTACAAGCTCATCTAAACAGACTTGAAATAAACAAATGAAGCAACAAAAAATAAAGCATGTATCGTTATTGAATCATCATATTTTTTTCCAACAAATAAAAAAAATTTAACGGCGTCACCACACCGTATACTCTAAAATTTTCCATCATCCTAGAAACTGAAAGGAGAAAAAAATACACTCAACACCGCACAAGAGCGCCTTACAAATTTTTCACTTTTCCTTGCCTCTTTCCTCGAACGAGTAATACTAGTACGAGCCAAAAAAAAAATCCACGTCACGTACAGCACGTCTCCAAAACTTCCGCATCGCTTATAAATCTTACACTCGGCGGAACTCCTCCAGAGATAGCGCGCCTATTTCTCGGTATTACTGCTTCCTCGGCAATTAACGGAACGACCGAGCAAGCGAGTCGACGCGTGAACTTTGAACCGTGACACATCGAGGATCGCTCTTCAGCTGGAGCGCAGATATACACGCATGTTCGTTTGCAAGGGAGTGAAATACATATCTATCTCTTACGAGATATCGGGAGGCGATCATTAGAAAGAGTAGAGGATGTTATTACAGTTATAAGGGACGCAAGTGTACGGTAAAGGGGGCCCGATTCGCTTCGTCTGACTTTACGGCGCGTTTATGCATTAAGGTCGTTTTGCAATCGAGAGAAGCTGAGTGCCATGTGTATATATGTGGATTGGGCGCGTTGCACGCGTGTGTCTATTAAATTAGCGAACTACAGCTGTAATTTCGCGTATCTGTATCTCATGTCTCAATGACTCTTGGGAGAAAAATTTAATTGTGTAAGTTGAAAACGAACGATTTTTTTTAATTTCCGTACCGGTATACATTTGACAATTTTTCGAAAGAACAAGTATGTGTGCTTTAATTAATGACGTCGAGTTTATTAGAGGTTACGTGTTATGTAGTTTTATTGAATTTTATTACATGGATTACGTAGATTGCTACTCGAGTTTTTCTTATACGATTGTTATCCGTTGGATGTAATGAAAGTGTGATCGGTATCTTTAAGGTTTCTCTATTACCACCAAGTATTTCGATTAAAATTAAAAATGCGTGGAATTCGTTACGAAATTTTCACTTATCAGTGGTCCTTCTGTTACATTATATAGCGAATAAAGTAATATCTTGATAAAAACGAATGCATACCCAAACGTATCGTGATTTTTCGAGAGTTAATATTTTTTTTTACAGACGGCCAAAAGAAAATTTTAATTTTAATTGTATAAAAACCTAATAAATAAGTTTAAAGCTCATGAAAACTCTTGTTATACAAAAAGAAAGCTTTTATATAAATCTTTATGGTCTAAGCAAAAATTTCATGTTAAATTATGAAAAATAAAAAATAAAAATTATTCAACATTGAAAATTATCCATTTTTAAAGTACATTTCAGATTAATGTTTTTTATTGTGCCACTATAAGAAATGGAATTGATCCATAGAATTACAATATGTGACTGATATACAAATGCGTAAATACACAAGAACTAAAATTATTTCCGAAAAAATACTTTGATGATTTGTACTAGAAATTTAAAAAACATAACACGAATGATGTTATAAAGAACCACTTTGATTTCTAAAAATAATTATTCAAAAGCATAAACGTAAAAAAATGAGTTAAAAGAGCTGGTAGCAAAAATTCCTGCCGTGTTCCAGATGTGAGAGAAAGTACGTATCGACACTCTACAAAGAAAATGGACTTTCAACAAGATGTAGTCTTAATTACAGCTGCAGCTCTCCTCTTGTTCTCGCATCTACTGAAGCGTGTACTACTTTTTTCTCCCACTCCTGATATCGTAGATCGAGTTACGCACTTTAATTGCCTCTATTTATTGAACTCGAAACTTAAGAATGCCTAGCCTCGTCGATTTGTGTCAGCTAGATGATAAATAATAATCATTAAGATCATTCACACATCTTAGTTCGAAAGGTTTCGTGTATAAAAATAAGGTTGCAATCATAATTTTAATTAATGTCTTTTTGCTACTGCTAACAAAGAAAAAAGTAATTTTTTTTTTTGCAAGTAATTAATCACTACAAATCAATCGTTTTGAAAATATTGAGTGACTTTTTTATATCTATTGTTGTCCTAATAAACTATCATGTCAACAACAAAATCTATTTTTTGTTAAGTATTTTCCAGATAAAAAAAAGTTCGTTACCAAGCACCGTCGTAATCTTATTTTACCTAAAAATATATAGACATCAATACAAAGCCTTACTTCCCAAAATCACATTCACCAACGACACGAGGAAGCGCACGCAACAAAACACCGAGCTATAGCGAATCCTTCCGCTCTTTCCTCCCAACACTGCAACAACAGAAGAGGCATCGCTTAGAAATCCTCCGCTTCATTACGTCCCCTCCCTCTCTTCGTCTTCTTCATCACATCTCGAATTCCCATCCCTTTATCTCGTCCCCGGTCCTCGTAGCTGTCGAAGCGAATTCATACTCTAGTCCTCTGTCTTTTTTTTCCCTTTCTCCTTCCACTTCCGTTCACAAAAGCAACTCTCGGCCGAACGAAGAAACGCGAGCCCGCATACGCAATTACGCTAAACGACATTTGAACTTGGCTTCCCTATCCCTCTCTCCTGGTTTTGTGCGAACTCGAAACGCATCGATTTCTCTCTCTCTCTCTCTCTCTCTCATTTCATCTTCGTCCTCCCTGCTGAGTGGGAAATTGCGTTTGTCCCGAATAAGAGAAGGCCAAAGGGAAACGGGTTTTCGTTCGAGTTAATAAAATGTTGGAAAAAGAAAGATTTGTCGTGTTTTGCTACGCGACACACGCAACGACATCACATAAATTGGATATTAAGGTTAGGTTGTTCTCTTATCTTCCAAAAATCTTGTCCATGAGTATAGAGCATTACGAATTGATTTGATAAAGCGTGACCGATTTATTTATTATTAAAGTGAAAAGTTGAATTGTGACTTTTTTGCACGTCTAAAACTATGTGTTTTGAAGCGTAAGAATATCAACAGAAAACTTTGTAGTTCATAGAAGGTTTCGTTTTGTGCAAGTTTTACATGTTCATACCTGAGTGAAACTTCATTGAAATGGTATATTACGTCACTACGGTACCAAGTACAAAACTACAAATATGAGCGCTTGTAGAGGGCGCGGTTGTAGTATGTTTTTGCCCGAGTCGCGGACATTGTTTTTCTTACCGAGGGCGCAAAGTGCAATTTTTATAGCTGTATTTAATATTTTAATTCGTCTTGAAGGATAGTAAATTGAACATTTTAAATATTGAATAGTTTCAAGTCATGAATTTATGTTAAGACAATTGCTTAACTCTACATAATGTAGGGTATATAACGTAGGCATGGATTGAATGTAACATATTTTAAATCAATTTATTACGTCTTAAGGCAGTTAAAGAGTTCCCTCCGTATGACAAGGATGCAATTACTTATGATGGAAAATTCAAACAATGTTAATTTTGGTTATACTTGAAGAATTCTCAATTAGATCTTGCTGAAAAATTCAAGGGTACTCCTCAGATACTCTAGTTTGCCGCAAACTTTGTCAATGAAAAAAAACCTAACCTGAAAGTAAATAATTTCAAATTCTTCAACCAATAAAAGTGTGTTAAAAATTTTCAAAAGGTCCAACTTTTTAAATCATATAGCTTTTCTACATGCCTGTAGAGTAAGCGTCCAAAATATCAAGTCTCAATAAACAAGTCAACATTGAACGTTGTATTGTTTTATTACGTCTTTGTGAATATCTTTGTTTAAAAATTAACAATTTCAATTACTTTTTTTTTTTTAATCTTTGTCTTTTAACGACCTATATGTAGTCAAAATTTTACTAAAATGGTAAATACCGTTTGAAAGATATTTAATGATGTGTACGATTTTTAATGACAATTCCTCATACATCTCCTACGTTAAAAACTTGACTTTCATTGCTTTATTAATAAAAAAAAGACCAAACGTACGAAAAATCTCAAAAAATTGAGATACTCATGTTCCTGACATCTTACAGATAAATACAACAAATATATGTAAGTTTCACAACTTAAGTAAATAAAATCTAGAGTCAAGGGAACTATATTCATGTTCTTTGTGATCCCATCAATTAAATATATACCATCTTACCGTCTCCAGACGGCATGTCTCAATTTTTCCAAAAACCAAGTCATCGATTTCAATCAATCAACACTTGCGCATCACCCAAAATAAACCCTCCACACGACTCCGAAAAACAATAAATCAAAAAATTGGAAACCCCGTCGGGAAACTACTTTCAAACTCGACGAGACACAAGATTTAAAAGCAGCTCAGCCTCAGGCCATAGCAGTTAACCGCGTCAAGATCACGGTCCAGTCCGCAACGTGTCGTGCACAAGAAGCGCGTACATTGTAGCAGGGGCGCCTGCGGTATAGTCCGACCTCTCCCAGCTATATACATCTCATCACAGCGAGTCTTGGCGAGTCGCCTGCGGGCGTATTTTTTTTCTCTCCCTCTTTCGAGAGTTGAGATGCATGTCAGCCGGCTGAGCTAATGATTACTTGAGGCTTTGCGGGTGCTGTAGTTTAATTTTTTTTTTTTTTTTTTTTTTCATACATGTCACGGAAAATCATTTCCGTCATTTGGATTCTTTGCTTGTAATTTTTTGTTAATCAGGCATCGTTACTGGAAAATCCTTCCTCGTTGGGGGGATTGTTTGGTCGATTGAATAATTTAATAACTCTATAGACACGAAGTATTTTTATTCACACGATTTCCATCAAATATTTGGCTTCGGCCAAATAATACTTTTCACAAGTACACATCGAATTATCTTGGGGACTCAGTTTTAGGATCTCAGAAACTGAAACTAAACTTCAACTCGTTGTCTCTATTTTCCGTTGTTTCGAGTTCCATGTGTGAGTTTGCATTGTGTTAATAGAACAGCCAAAAAAAAAAAGTTGGTGTCACTTTAGGTATTATCTACCCAAATACATATACGTGAGAACTGAGAGTATAACAGAAACTGCCGTAACTCTTGTGTTTGTATTGAAAAATACAACGCAAACTTTGATCTGTTAAGAAGAACATGCTCATTAGCGGTGAAGATTTTTCTCTTAGAAACTCTCTCCGGAGCAAGGCATTTGGTTTGTTCTGAAATAAAAGAGTCTCAATTCGTGAAAATCACCTGAATCGACGAATTATCGTCCGTGGACGGATTAAAACTAATTGCGTCGATTATTTAAAGCAAAGAATGGGGACAGTAAGTGTCGTGGTGGAGAGTAACAATAGAGGTAATTTGATTTCGAAATTTAATCACTCAGAACGGTTCGCACACTTTTGCTAAACGATTCAATCACTTTGCTGTAACAAGTAGGTAATAAACTCTCAAACAAGTAGGGTATAGAAAAAGAAAAAAAATGGATCATAAAAAGACGAAACAACGAACAACAACATCGTTGTTTAGCATTTTACGAGGGAGTACGGCTCTTTATTATTACACGGTTGTGTATAACGACGCCCTCAGCGTTTTTATCGTCTCTCAGCTGATGGCGGCTAAATTAGCGACGCTAAACACTTTTTATTTTTTATTTTTTCTTTTTTTCTTTCTTTCTTTCGATTGACGTAAAAATGAAACATTGAAAAACTCTTATGCAACCCAATAGCGTACGTGCGCAAAAATAGAGATCTGCTCCCAAAATTGCCACTTAAACGTGTAATTTGCGTCGGTACTGCATCTTTTCATCAATGAGATGATCGAGACTGTATTACTTAATCTTTCGCGCGTGCGACGCAGTGCGGAAGTCAAGTGTATAATAATATTAACTGGTTTGGCGTACATGTAATGTAAAATTAGCCGATCACGTAATATTTGGTTTTCAACTCGAGGACGCTTGTATCAACTAAAATGCATCTGTAGTGATTAGTTGTTATTAGGTAAATGTTTGGTTCAAGGGATTTCGAAAGTAATGCTAATAGACTTGAAAACAACTCTATAAAAAATACAAAACATTAAAATTCAGTTAGTTAACCCCAAAATGTTTTTTTTCCAGTGTCTCTATATTGACGTTTTGTGAAATTCACTCAAAATACATTATCAGTAAAATAATAGTATAAACATGGTATTTTGATTCCACGTATACTTAATACAAGATTCGTACGTATCCTAAATCCTTAACCTCCATAATCATATTTTTTTTTTTTTTTCTCTTCTAATGTAAGAGTCTTTCGTACGGCTTTTTGTAAAGTTTTCCTCAAAAAACTTGATCATCCCAGTCTGATGTATATTATTACAGGGCGCTCTTACTCAAATTATACATTTCATGGGTAAGATGGATGTACGTTTGACTACTATACGACATACATACTGTAGTTTCATAATTTATACTCTCCTTTAAAGATTGGTAACTGGATGAAAGTCTGAAACAAGAACCTAAACATAATTAAAAAAGAAAATTATTATTTTATCTGTTGTGCCTGACTTTGGTTGTATTTTTTTGTCTTTAAAAGAAATTGTGAATGAAATTTTTTTAAAGTTAACTCGAATGTCTGATTCAACAAAGCAAAGGACATTTTCATCAACTAATCACGTAAAATAACAAAAACTTGAGTTAACTAACTGAAAGATATAAATAGTCTATAGCATATTCTCAAATATTCACTAACAAAACAAACGAGAGCCCCTTACCCCTCCTCTTCCTAAAAATTTAACCCTCGCACAACATGAACTACTACCAACCCCTTGAATCTCGCGAGCGGTATTTAGCTGCAAGCGAGCAACCGTTTCCACGTGAAAGATGAAAAAAGACATACTCTCGAAAACCCACTCGTCCGTCTCTCGCACCGCCGCATCCCTCCTTTCTCTCATTGTAAAATAAATTCGCAGCTACCCCGAGGAGGCAGTAAACTGCTCTCCCGAGGTGGAAATTACGGGACGCGTGTGCGGGCTTTACAGCGACATCGCTCATAGAACGCCAGACAAACTCGCTCTGGCGTTTTACGCTCGTCCGTTTATATCCTCGCGCGCGCGCGCGAGCGCGAATATCGCCGTGAAACTTGAAAATTTCCTTCAATGAGACAACGACGCTGCTACTGGGCTTCAGAAATTCCTGAGATGTATACCCCGAGCTGGCCCATTCCTCTCTTTCGACTGTACTTTACCCTTTTCTCGACCCTCCCTAATTTAGAGCTATACGCGCATTTGTGTATGCCACATGACTATATGCCAGGCTATAAAGCGAGGCGCATAGGGTTATAGAGCGACGACGTAAGACTCTAAATTCGAGAGCTTAGAGTGAAATGACTGTCCCTCTCTCTCTCTTTTCCTCTACATCAACATCTCGCTCTTTCGCAGTTGTACTTTACTTCTTCTTCTTCTTTCCTCTTATGCGAGATATTCTCTGAATGAGCCCGTGAGCCGTGAGGAAGAGAGAAAGAGATAAAAGAGGATCATAGGATAGCTGGCTGACGATGCATACGAACTGGGAGCGCGAATCCCTCTCTTGAGAAAAGTTATTGGTGATGGTGGTTGTTGCTTGAAACGTCGTGCAGTGGCTAGTTGAGTACTGTTTTGAGTGCGTATATGTGTCCAAATCCGCAGTAGTGCGTTTTGCATGAATGTAAGATATTACTTGTGCAATTATAATTTTTAGCTGGTGGTGATTTTTATAGTTTTTTTTTTTTTATTTTTTTATTTTTTTGTATCTCATTTGCTTAAGGTTTTTGTCTGTAAAATTGCAGAGCTTTTGTATCAAGTCTGAAAAATGTTTTTGACTCAATCTGTTTTTGCTTAATAACAACGGTGTTAATATAAATAGTAACAAATCCTAAATTGATTTTTTTTTTTAATTTTATTAAATGCTTATTTGTAAAGTTGAAAATCAGGGCAAACCATAACAATTGACGTTTATAAACAATCTATCCGAAAAATAATATTGAAACGAAAAATTTAATTTTTTTATTTTAATGTATTTTCATAAATTTCAAAACCCTTAAAAACGATTAGATCATTTTTCCAACAATCACTATACGCGTATTAATCAGCAAATCTTTAAAGAAAGCGAGGAAGCAAAAAAAACCAGCCGCTGTATAGCTCGATCCGGCAAACTCTGCTAAAACGAACAAAAAAACAACTTACGCTAATAATCTCCTATTATCGTTTGCCTTTGCCTCTCTCTTTCCGTGCAACAACAACAGCAGCGGTAGATGAGTTCGTATGGGTGCACACCCAATCAGCATGCGCGCTGGCTTATATTGGCTTTTAATTAATTACAAATGACGCTTTGATTGCCTTCCTCTCTCTCTCTCTCTCTCTTGGCAAGGGAGTAGCTCTCTTTTGAGCCCCCCTTGCACACATATCTGGAGGGTAAAAGCTTGCGCGCGAGCGAGTAGAGCTTATGGGTGCATTTTTTTTTCATTGTTTTGGACTGCAGCAAGCGAGTGTGATTGTTAATTCAGTGAGTTTTTTTTTCTTTTTTTTTTTTTTTTTTTTTCTCGAAAGGGAATCCGATCGATACGATCGACACCTACGGACTCGTGGCCATAAAATACGAGCTGGTTCTAGAGTCTGGGTTTGCGGTGGAGAGTTTATTTGTTGGATTGTATTTCGCTCAAGAGGGTTTATCTCAGGGTTTATGTGTATGCATGATTATGTATTGTGATCGTTGTTCGGTGATGATTTCTACCTCATTAAGGAACGATTTGATGGTTGGGTGCTGCATTGTGGGTATTACGAGAGCAATTTTTTTTTTTTTTTTTCAATATGATTTTTATATCTTCTGGATAAAGCGTGATTATTAAATTAAAGTTAAAACAAAAATATGAATCATTAAAAAAAAAAAAAAATTTTTTTCTGAAATGAGAAAGTTTGATAGAATATTTGTAATACACATGAAAAACTTTAATCTGAGATTTACTCCAAATTCTTATTAGTTTTTACGAATGTAATTATATTTCCACACTTTCGGCTATTTTTTTTTCATTTAAATTTCTTAAGATGCATCAGATGAAAGGGGATTCATTCATAAAAATGTAAAAATGAAAAAAAATTGAAATTTAAAATTGTTGAAAAGTTTTGCAGTACGCAATAGTAATTAAGCTGTAATAGAATCGTACGTATGTAATTTAATATGTAATCAAGAAACATTTTCTATGAAACAGTAAAATGAGTTTATTTAACTAATACTGTAATTTTAAAATTTATGGATATAAAAAAAATATCTTTTACTTTTCTATATTTCTGTTTTCTACTTTCTAAAACTTAAACGATAAACATTAAGTTACTAGTTTTTCATAGAGTCCAGTTTGGTATATTGCTGTAATTAAAATTACTGATTTGTAGTAAAAAATGCAGTCCAAAGAAACGTAACGATTGGACAATAGAAACATTGTCCAAAATGTTAAATCGATAAATTTCTCGTACCATTCCATGTCAAAATATTAAAATATGTGCTTATTATTACACAACACTAGACTTACGCAAAATCTGTCAAGCAAAACAAACTAACGAGTCGATAACCAACAATTTTTACTTTAGTATTAATTCCAGAGATAACGTACTTTCAGTCAAGTCTACTTAACACAGCGTATCGCTCTCTCTCTCTCTCTCTCTCTCTCTCTCTCTCTCTCTCTCTCTCTCTCTCTCTCTCTCTCTCTCTCAAAGTGACCATCTAACTCTATCTCTCGTCCCCTTTTATACATTCATTAATTGCAATTTGAGGCAGTTAACAATGCTTAAAGAGAATCCTGGTTTATCCAAATGCCTAATCAACAATTATTGGCTTCAAAAGTTTCTCCTTCCCTTTGCCGGTATGTAAATTAGATGGCAATCGATTATACGGAGCTACCAGCGCACACAGCTTTGGGAACGCGTTGTGCATACGCATACGCAACTCCGAATCTCACGCGTCGATGCTTTGCTTCAAAGTCCGACTTTCTATCCCATCTGTATTCGAAATACTGAAAATTTCTCTCTCTGGCAGCGATTATCTCGCCTATCGCGTCATTTGTCAATTGCAAAGTGAAATCTCCTAGTCGATAAGTAAGTCACCACAACGCCGCGCGCAGTCCACGTGTCAATGGCCAAGTCGTTGGGAATATTTATCGCACAAAACGCCAGCTATTTCCTTGGAAATTCTTTGCTATGCTAATTCGCCATTAATTTATACTTGTCTAGCAGCTGTACGTTTGCTTGTTTCTTTTACCTAGAAGTCGAGAGTTATAACGATATAGGTGAAAGAATTAATGTAACGATCGATAAATAACCGCACACGAGAGAGACGGCCTTTAATTCAGATGTGTGCGAGAACCATGTAAAGTAAGACAATAGTTGGTGTAGTTTTTTTTTTTTAATTTATTTTTTATAATTAAAGGACTGTATCTTGCTGTAAAATCCGAAGGTATGGGTAGCACTCTGTATCTTTCGCTCTTTTGTGTGTAGGTTTGACTGACCTTCAAGCCAAGCCTGTACCGAGAGAGCGACCTTTCTCACGTTTTCTGAGCGTAACGCGTTTGTTAAAAAAAAAAGACATCACGGTCGATTCGCCTCTGCTTATATTCGCGGTTTTCACGTACACTATACTTACTAGAACATAATGTGGCTAGTGAAAGAGAAAGTTTGGCTGAGGTACAGCCTTACTCTTTTCTTTCCGTGGAGTTGTGTCTTGAGGAGTAATTTTCAAAAGGTAATAATTGGAGTAAAAATAGATTTGATGTGTGAATGTCGCAAGCAAGCAATCCCCCCTCGCCTTCTATCTGGCATTACAGTTACATGTTCTTGTGAGAATGCGAAATTGTCGGCGTCGCACGTACTGTGCATTACATGAGTGAGCTGCGATTTTGTAAGTGAGTTGGTGCATTGTGTTTTCATGTATCCTTGTGTGGTGTTTGTAAAGTCTCGTTCTAATGTCTTGATGTCACAAGTACGATTGAGTAATGAGATGTTTCAACATCATCAAACAACATCGTGAATCCATAAAATAGGAAATTCTTAGAACTGCTGAATGGAGATTGTTAAGTTACATGTTGAGTGAATTTTAATCGAAAATCGGTGTCGTCGTTCTATTGAGAAAACTAAAAAAGAAAACCCAAGTTGATGAGTATGTTTTAATACAAAAACTAGAACAGCTTCACAAGAACTTTTCAGAACTGCTTCACAAATAGTAATTTAATTCATCACGTCTTTGTAGTCTCAATGTTTTAATGATATTTGCTTCGTAAATATTATGTCGTCGAATTAAAGCTATTCACGTGGTGAACACTTATTGTCTTAATGATTTTGCGTTACTCGCGCAATAATAAAAATTTAATACTGAACAAATACCACAAGCTTATGCTTTTTTCTCTTAAGAATATAAATTACGTCACTTGGAATCTCTTCTTGGTAATTTTACTCCTTCATCGCAACTTTCGTATCATCACACATTTTTTTATTTTTCTCCTCATTACTATGGAAAACCTGAAGTGGCACTTTCAAGTATTCTTTCTTTGGTAAAACTCTGCAATGACATTGGTTCATATCAATTTAGTTCGTTATTGTGAGATAAAAATTCGTTTCAAATCATTATTAATATTTAGTACAAAGTAATCAAGCCATACCTCTGCATAACCGGTGATATGTAGTCTGGATTAACCTTTGACAAATCCATCTCACCCGTAAAGTAACTTACTATTAGACCAATAGTGATGGTTATTGCAGTTCCTATTAACGAGTAATGAAGAATAGAGATATAAAATATGGACCAAGGTTCATCTTCCGGACTCAAAGGTAACGAAGGTGTCATCGTGGCAATATTCAAAGTTTCGTTTGTGGAACATGTGTCCGACGTAGTAGGTAGGGGCTGGTAACGAATTCTGTGGTTCATTACGTGCCATTTGGTACCCCAAACGATCCACATCATGACAATGATGGATACGTAGCCACCTGCCAAGGCGCCCTTTTTTCCGATCCAGGGAAACACCATTCCAGCTAAGAATAGGCCCAAAAATGGTCCTCCAAATATACCACCGAAGCTGCTCGATATTTCGAATATCGTGCCCATCCTTTCAGCTACAAATACTAGGGCTATTGCTACAATGCCGATCGACACGGTAATGATCTATTTGTAAAAAATGTATTATAGTAAAATGTGCAATGTTTAAATGTTATCAAAGAGTCCACGTGTATCCTACCTTCATGAGAAAAGTGGCCATCTTTTCCCCGTGATACCTATCTGGTAGCCATAGCTTTAACAAATCGTCATAAATCATACTTGCAAGCGTGTTTAGGACGGCACTCAAGGTAGCAAGTCCCGAACTAATGAGACCCGCCAAAAAAATTCCCGGCAAACCTGGTATGGTTCCGGCAATATCCATCACGAAGTATGGCAGCAATTGATCTGAGCGTTCTAATTTCTGGAAATTGCATCGAACAGTTCTATTACTACTATTACTTGAAAGTTACGTTTAAACAAGCAGTTCTGGCTTTATAAAAAAANTGCCCAAGTGCCGATAAACTACAGCCAAAGTACCGCCCAAGTGCCGCTTTTCACATTCTGCCTAAGTATAGTCAAAGTACGGCCCTAGTGCCGCCCTAGTGCCGCTGCTCAAATTCTGCCCAAGTACCGCCCAAGTGCCGCTTTTCACATTCTGCCCAAGAACCGCCAAAGTACGTCCCAGTGCTGCTCAAGTACCGCCAAAGTACGGCCAAAGTATGGCCCAAGTGCTGCCCAAGTACCGCCCAAGTGTCGCGCTGCTGCTCACATTCTGCCTAAGTGCCGATAAACTACAGCCAAAGTACCGCCCAAGTGCCGCTTTTCACATTCTGCCTAAGTATCGTCAAAGTACAGCCCTAGTGCCGCCCTAGTGCCGCTGCTCAAATTCTGCCCAAGTACCGCCCAAGTGCCGTTTATCATATTCTGCCCAAGTACCGCCAAAGTACGGTTCAAGTGCCGCCCAAGTTCCGCCCAAGTGCCGCTACTCAAATTCTGCCCAAGTATCGCCCAAGTGCCGCTTATCACATTCTGCCTAAGTACCACCAAAGTACGGCTCAAATTCTGCCCAAGTATCGCCCAAGTGCCGCTTTTCACATTCTGCCTATGTACCACCAAAGTACGGCCCAAGTGCCGCCCAAGTACCGCCTAAGTGCCGCCCAAGTGCCGCTTTTCACATTCTGCCCAAGTACCGCCAAAGTACGGCCCAAGTGCCACCGAAGTACGGCACAAGTGCCGCTTTTCACATTCTGCCCAAGTACCACCAAAGTACGGCCCAAGTGCCGCCCAAGTGCCGTTTATCATATTCTGCCCAAGTACCGCCAAAGTTCCGCTTATCACATTCTGCCTAAGTACCGCCAAAGTACGGCCCAAGTGCCGCCTAAGTGCCGCCCAAGTTCCGCCAAAGTGCCGCTATTCAAATTCTGCCCAAGTATCGCCCAAGTGCCGCTTTTCACATTCTGCCCAAGTACCACCAAAGTACGGCCCAAGTGACGCCCAAGTACCGCCTAAGTGCCGCCCAAGTGCCGCTTTTCACATTCTGCTCAAGTACCGCCAAAGTACGGCCCAAGTTCCACCGAAGTACGGCCCAAGTACCGCTTTTCACATTCTGCCCAAGTACCACCAAAGTACGGCCCAAGTGCCGCCCAAGTGCCGTTTATCATATTCTGCCCAAGTACTGCCAAAGTACGGCTCAAGTGCCGCCCAAGTGCCGTTTATCATATTACGCCCAAGTATCGCCCAAGTATCGCCCAAGTGCCGCTTTTCACATTCTGC
>NW_019379537.1:234869-255654 GCF_000648655.2 Copidosoma floridanum
TACAAGTACCTAACAAATTTGATCGTGGTGCAGGTAATACGTACAATAATATGTGTTTATTTAGATGTTTAGGTCCAAGATTACCTACCTATGTGCATTTTTTGTTTATAAAGACTATGAAGAATGTTCTCTGTATTCA
Source organism: Copidosoma floridanum (assembly GCF_000648655.2). The sequence continues at coordinate 235,009 of NW_019379537.1, forward strand.
TATAGAAAACAATTAATATTTATAGGTCTTGCTGGCATTGAGTGGTTTAGAAATTTTATGGAAAGAAACCAATTATCATTGCGAAAAACTGAGCATACTTCAGTGGCTAGAGCTCATGGTTTCAACCAGCAAGCAGTCCATGAATTTTTTTCGATTCTCCAAGAAACCATGAAGTTGTATAATTTTGAACCTCAAAATATATACAATGTGGACGAAACAGGAATTTCTGTCGTTCCTAAATCCTCGTCGAAGGTGGTGTCTCCAAAAGGAATGCGACAAGTTGGAGGATTAGTTGCTGCAGAGAGAGGTGAAACCGTGACAGCTGAAATTTGTATGTCAGCTGCAGGGGTATTTATGCCACCAATGTTGATTTTCCCTAGAGTCAATGAAAATACTCAGTTCTTAGAGGGGAAGCCTGATGGTGCTTGGGCAGAATTCCATAAAAGTGGATGGATGCAGTTAGAAATATTTACTCGGTGGTTTAAAAAATTCATTGATTTCTCTCATGCATCAAAAGATAATCCCGTACTCCTTCTTCTTGATGGTCACTCATCGCATATTAAAAATCTAGATGTATTATATCTAGCACGAGATAACGGAGTTGTAATTATTTGCTTTCCACCGCACTGCACGCACCACTTACAACCCTTAGACGTAGGCTTCATGAAACCGTTGAGCAAAAATTACACCGATGAAGTCAATGCTTATCAGCGAGAAGGTGGTGTACCAAAAATGAAAAATATTTTGCGTTTATTTGGAGCAGCATTTATTAAAGCAGGGAGAATGGAGACTGCCATAAACTCTTTTCGGAAAACTGGAATATATCCATGTAACCCGTGTGTTTTTTCTCCATCAGACTTTGCTGACCTACCTCAGACAAACAGTCAACTTAACTCTGAGGAATCAGCTACAGGCAACAAAGGTATATTATTTCTTTTCCTGCTTTTAAGTGCAAAATAATTAAAAAACGCTGAATATTTACATTTTCGCTGAGTCCTTGTTTTTCAGATGTCAATGGATCTGTATCACAGTACTCACAAGTTCTACAAAATTTAGTTGGTGATGTACGTGATCTTAATAAGAAATCCCAAAGTAAATTACAGAGCAACCAAGAAAATNCAAGTACCGCCAAAGTACGGCCCAAGTGCCGCCTAAGTACCGCCCAAGTGCAGCTTTTCACATTCTGCCCAAGTACCGCTAAAGTATCGCCCAAGTGCCGTTTATCATATTCTGCGCAAGTACCGCCAAAGTACGGCTCAAGTGCCGCCCAAGTGCCGTTTATCATATTCTGCCCAAGTATCGCCCAAGTGTCGCTTATCACATTCTGCCTAAGTACCGCCAAAGTACGGCCCAAGTACCGCTAAAGTACGGCCCAAGTGCCGCCCAAGTACCGCCCAAGTGCCGCTTTTCACATTTTGCCCAAGTACCGCTAAAGTACGGCTCAAGTGCCGCCCAAGTACCGCCTAAGTGCCGCCCAAGTTCCGCCCAAGTGCTGCTACTCAAATTCTGCTCAAGTACTGCCCAAGTGCCGCTTATCACATTCTGCCTAAGTACGGCCCAAGTACCGCCAAAGTACGGCCCAAGTGCCGCCTAAGTACCGCCCAAGTGCCGCTTTTCACATTCTGCCCAAGTACCGACAAAGTACGGCCCAAGTGCCGCCCAAGTACCGCCTAAGTGCCGCCCAAGTACCGCCCAAGTGCTGCTACTCAAATTCTGCTCAAGTACTGCCCAAGTGCCGCTTATCACATTCTGCCTAAGTACGGCCCAAGTACCGCCAAAGTACGGCCCAAGTGCCGCCTAAGTACCGCCCAAGTGCCGCTTTTCACATTCTGCCCAAGTACCGCCAAAGTACGGCCCAAGTGCCGCCCAAGTACCGCCTAAGTGCCGCCCAAGTGCCGCTGCTCAAATTCTGCCCAAGTACCGCCCAAGTGCCACTCTTCACATTTTGCATAATTTCGTTGGTTCAAAAATTGTACTTTCTTAGATGGAAATGATATCTTTTTTTTTAGTTATTTATTAGTTGAGACTCTCTATACACGTCAAAGTACACGACATTTGATGTAGAGGAGCTGAGTTTTTCTATTATTAGCTCTTAGTATTTGGTTATTACGATAAGATCTGTATCGAGATAAATCACTTTCGGTGAGAATGTAATAAAAGGTCATTGCCTAAAAGTTTACCCAGTGGTAAGTGATAACTTTAACAACAACCTATAAAATTTTATTTGGTTCCTCAACTTAATTTACTGTACACATTGTTCAAAGTAAAGTTTTAATGTTAGATACAGTACAATTATTTCGAAATATTTTGTGACACTTATCGAAAAAGAAATTTAAAAAAACTTTTCGCATAAATTTAATCGGTTGAACAAAAAACTTTTTACCAACTCAAACAGTAAACGATTCTTAGGAAGACTCTCTAGTCAATTGATCATTTAATTAATACGATTTTTAAACTTACTACTGTTTAACTAAAGTTTCTTGATAAAATACTGTGAAAGAACTTAAAAATATTCTCTGAAACGTCTTGGTTTTTGTACATGTATTATGAAAAGTTTTAGAACTTGATATTTAATTTAAAAAAATTATAACCATGGGAACATAAAAATAAGAAATTGTGTAATAACTGTATTTTTTAATACGTCATCATATGTTAATAACTTGTTGATGTCTACACACAATTTTGCATCGAGTTATTGTGTAGAAAACTTTTTTTGTAATCCAATCTCATAAAAATACGTCGTGCTCCACAGCAGACAATCCTTTTTTTAAATACATTTATCATAGACCGATAACTTACCTATTCACATTTTGATGAGTATCTTTTGATAATGGTCGATTATATCAATATTTTTAAAGTAATAATCTTCCAAATTGCTCGAGATTTCTTGCGTCAGTTTTCGGTTACCGTGGCACACCGTAGTCATTTTTTTTTTTTTTTTTTTTCTCTGAAAATAAAGATAGAAAACTAAAGCTTGTCACAAGAGTATGTGTTTCAGTTTTTGCATTTTTTTTCTTTATCGGTCGTAAAATCATCACAACAAAAAATGCTGGAAAAATGCATGATGATCTAATTCAATACCTGTCAATTTCGCCTCATTAGTACTCAATCTGACTAGGCACGAATCTCCTTAATTAGGAATCTCAAAAAGCTCAAGTACAACGAAAGTGATCCGCATCTGATTTTCCCATTTCCCAATATATCCTCGCACTGGCGAGAGTGTACGAGCGCGAGATCTCGATTGCGTATGTGTACTCGATAATACCTGAACCCTACGACTACGGCGTTATAAGCGGAACGCGGATCCCTTTGAAAGAGTCGTCGAGCTGCAACCAGAGCGTGAGTTGCATGAAATCCAGCAGCGTAAACCGAGAGGCAAAAAAAAAAAAAAAAAAAAAAAAAAAAGAAAAAATCATCGCGTACGTATGGTCGTAGAAAAGGTGTTCAGCAAACTCGAGACCCACGTCGCCGAGGAGTAATTCTAGTTGGCGCGCTGTGTGGGTACAACGACCAACTTCGCGAGACAATAATTTCATTCGTCGCAGAGGGTAACACGACACTCGTCCCCGGCGTCGGCGTTGAGCTTCAACTTTTCTGTACGCCAGCAGAAGAAATAGGGAGACGATGAGCTCTTGAGTTTGGAGCTCTCGTCGTCGTTCGAGCGTGAAACGAGAACCCGCTGTTAAGCGGCTGAAATGCTTTTCCGTCCCGACTTTGTTGATTTTTTTTGTTTTGTTTTGTTTTGTTTTGTTTTTTTTTTTTTTTTTGCGCAAGTTGGCGAATTCCTCGTAGACTGAGATTTATTTTCTTACGATCAAGTGAAATTGAGATATACAGTTGTTGGTTTGATAATTTGTTTTTTTTTTCTCTAACAAATTACAAAACTTTTTTTTTTGTATGCAGTAATTTCGGAAAAATTTTAACTTTAATACTTTTTGCTGGGGCTTCATTGTCATATTTTTTAAAGTATTAAAACAAACTTTATTTTTTTCCACAAAAATACGGTTATTTATTTTCTTTTTGAATATGTCGTCAAACGTCGATAATCTGTCGATAATACGGATACTTATCACATTAGGAACCTATAAGTTGTTTCACAGCGTATCTATATTATCAACGTTTCATTGATTTATTTCATCAATTTTTTCCTTAATCAGAGAAAAAATTTCTGTACATTCACGGTAAAACATACACCTATAGGAGTTACAATTTTACGATTATGAAAAAATTACCCAGAAATTACTGTAAAATTTACTATTCATTAAAAAATTTTATGGAAAAAGTTAACGTTTCACCTAAAGCGATGGGAAAGTTTATTACAACTTTTTTAAATGATAAAATTGGTAATATTTATTCCTTCATATTAACTAACCACGTATCATTTACGACTGCACTCGACGAAATTTTCGATGCAATCTACAGATATGCAACTATAATCGGATGCCTCGTTCATTATTATTGCCAGCATGAATATTAATTATTCAAATGACTGCAGTTGCGTGCTTATTTAGCTTGTAAAACGTTATTGCGTCCACAGCCAAGGTATGGACGCAATATCGATGCACATTAAGGCCCACCCCAAGGGAATCGCTTTGATCTTTAGAAACGCGTCATTCGCAAAAAAAAGTACCTACGTGAAATCGAAAATTTTCGCTTTGATATTTTACGGTGCGTCGAAACGAGCAGATTGTGAGTGTAATTAATCCGCTCTGCGTCTCTTTGTACCGCGAAATTGTCATTATTAATGCAAAACACGGTAATAAGCCGATTACGGAGAAATTTAAAAACGTATATACAAAAAACATGGCTGCACTTTTGTGGAAAATTTTTTAGTATGGCCTCTAGTGACTAAACAAAAAGGGCTGAGTTTGCGTGATGTGTATTTATCATTTTAAATATGATCTCAATTATAATTTTATTTTTTATCGGTAAAATTTATATTAAACTTTGAACAATACCATTTTTTGTGCTCAGCTCTGTTGACTTTGAGATAACTAGAACTATTTTCTTGGAAAATTTGTAGTGATAACAAGTATCAGAATATCAGATGTTTTACTGTTAAAAGGAGCGCTGCTAAAAGTGTAACTAAGTTTCCATACTTCCTTAAATAATTTAAACATAGTTAAGTTGAATTTCGTGTCTTCCTTCATTTCTATATAAGAACCGGAAATTATCATTGAAAAAGGTTTTGTCAATGAAAAAAAAATATTAGCACTAGGAATGTAAACTTGAAAAAACGAAATATCAATTGTTTAATACTAGTGTATCTTCAATTACAGATTTTATTGCAACATAATTTTTCTCTGTGGTACTGTTTTCTCTAAGAAATCGAATAGATGCTAAAAATAAAAAAAAGACCTAAAGCAGTGAAAAAATCAACTATTCATGTCAAACACAAAAAATTTGTAACTAACAGCCAAATTTCATGACAACTTTTAGATCTTCGACCAAAATAAGTTTTGGAAGATTATAAATTTTTTCAATATCCTAACAATGGTTGAAATGAAAACAATTTTTTTTTCATCTACTATAGTAATTTTTTATATACTGGCTTATGCAATATTTATATGACGAATACAAAACTTGTCTACAAATGTCGAAAAAACTACCTTTTTTAGTGTAGAATATTAATTAAAAGTGTTATAACTACTCCTGCCGCTCTGGTCACAAATACAGCAATCCTGCCTTATTTTTGGACGCAAGCTTACTTTGTTTCACAAAATCAGCCGTTTTTTATCCAACCAATTCTGTCAATTTTTTTACTTGTTTTTTACGATTAAGTTGAAAAATACTTAATTTGCTTTGATTCTTAAAAAATTAATTAAAATTAAAATTTTCATTACCCAAACTCAAACTCAACTAATCCAAGTGCTTTCTCAAGCACTGGCTATTCAAATATCCTTCTTTTCGCGTCTGCACGCCCGAACTTTCGGAGATTTCCAAAGTTATTCGAGCCCGGCTTTCTCGAGTGTCAAGACTTGTTTTCGAAATTGTCACACTAATGTCCCACACTGCATTATACGCTGGGAAAGCGCGCAGAGCTTCGAAACACTTTTGGGCGCGAATTTCTAAACACATACAAGAAGAGGAAGGGGTAGAGACACGTGGCGCGTCGGCGTCGACAAAATTTACCTGAGCTTGTTTTTGCACGTCGCTCAAACTTGGACGCGAGTTGGTTTTGCACTTAACAAGCTTTTCGTTGTTTTGTACGTAATCCCTCGCCAAATTTTTTCTGACGCGCTCAATCAACTTCTCGTTTTAAGGAAGTTCGGGAGTAATAATAAAATGCAAAGATCATAATAATATTAAGTTTTTTAAATAGTCAAGGATACGTAAAACTTCTATGAATTTTTTCAATATTTTTTATAGATCATTTTTAAAAGAATTATGGAAATGAAAATTGTGATTAACATAGGCTCTTATAGGACGTAACCTCAATTTTGACATTTACAAGTTCAAAAATTTTTTTAAAACGAAAAGATATTGAAAAAAATCTACCTTCGAATTAATTATTGTTTAATAATTCAGCTAGAAAAATTTTGAGATATTTTATAGTGCATTTTAAACAATGCCAACGTCAAACGTAAGTAAAATATTGATATTGTTGGGTGCACTCCCTCTTCCTCGTCCCTTTTAATGATCCTCCCGAACCTCCTTAAGTGTTAAAGTGAAATCGTTGAATTAGATGTCTAATTTTAAAATTTTTTTTTAACAATTTTGTGAAATCTCATCTTCACGAAAAAAATAGATAACCCTTCGTGTGATTCGATAAAAAAATACAAAATTCCTGATTTTAAAATATCCTACGATCAATCATTGTGGGCTAAAAACGACACTTTTATAGTTGTTATCCCCGATACTCCACAAAATAAAAATAAAAAATCGCGTGCATCGGTGCACCGATTTTTTTCTCAAACTCAAATGCTCGCGTTTAACATCCAAATAAATCTCAGGCGTGTATTTACTAAAAACCTTGTACGAGCTGTTGCGCAAAAACAAAATCGGCTTAGCGCCATAAATCCAGTGCTCGTTTTCACTTCAAGTATTCGTGCCCGAGAAACCCGAATAGAATCGTTATAGATTAGTATGTATACCTGCAACAGTGGAAGAAAGGAAAGCAAACGTATATCTTACAATCAAAAACGCGAGTCGAAAGAGCAATGGAGCTGCCACGCGACGCCCCCCGAAACAACCCACCGTAGCGGTCGACCGCCGCTGCACGTGCCCTCAAACAATTACTACTCATTTTCACGCAATTCTCCCTCCCGGTGGAGTAGTGTGAGTGTGTTTGTATTTTGGAGGGGTGAAATCCTTCGTTATAACCCAGTGCACCGTAATGTTGACTGCACCACTGCATCATGCGGTATAGTAGCGGTGGTGTGGTGGTTCGGTTGTACTTTTCCGTGATGAAATGGTGTATTTTGTGTGGTCGATACATTTTACCGATAAAAAAATATAATCTCATGCAACGTGCAAGACTGTATTTTTTTCGTGCCATAAAATGACTTGTTTTTTTGGACATTGCAATGAATGTAAAAAAATTAGATGCTACGAAAATGTACGTTTTTGAAGTTTTAGGTAAAGTTTAATAAGAAGAACTGTGTGTTTATGTCAAATAAAAAAATTGTAGATTACATTCACTAGACATCCTTACGAGTAATATGTATGGCCCATGCAAAATATGCGCTATGATGTACAAACTGTAATTTTTTTTTATTACAGATCGTACACAAATTTTGGTTGTACTGTAAAAAAAAGTTTCAGCTAATAAATAATAACTGCGTGTGAAATAAAAATGAAATCAATAATGGGGCGCGCGAAAAACCAGCTCATTGAATAATTTCACGTATAGATCGCATTGCTCGCGCTCGAACGAACAAACAGCTTTCAAGTTTCAGCGAGAGATTTAAGAACAAACGCATCGATGATGATGCGCCGGGACCAAAGTCGCTTTTTGCTCTGTATGTACGTTGCTATGGGAATTTGTTACTGCGAGGAGTTCGAGGTTTAGGAGAAGAGGGAGGGGGGGGGGAGAAAAAGTGAAAAGTATGAGGAGAGAAGAGGGCGAAAAATCGTAAAAGGAAAAAGGTATTTTCACGAGGCTGCGGTTATAGCCTTATGCAGATTTTAACGCTGTTCGAGGGAGGTTATTGCATTCATTTTTATGATTATTGATTTTAGTTTTTTTTTTTTTTTTCTTTTCAATACTTTATCTAATGCTTATACCGACAGGTGAATACTATATTTACCTGCATGAATGTAAACATAGAAGGTGGTAATATATTTTTATAAAAAGATGTCCAAGTTGCTCGTTCGGCTTTACAGATAATTTTGCCGCTACTTTAATAGTTAAAGTACATAAGTAAGTCGGCTTATAGGTGGTTCTGTCGAGGCCGATAAACGGATTGGTTTGGGTTGAAAAAGGAAGGGCTCAAGGCGCTGCACTTTGCTTTGAGGATGTACGTTGGAGATCCGGATTCCCTCTCTTATAAAAGTATATATATTTTGTGTATTTTTGATTTTTTTTTTTTTTTTTTTTCTCCCGCAAAGCTAATACTGCCAACGTAAAAAATTTTGTACGGTGAATTGTTGAATAAAAAATTTTAAAACCAAGCAAAATCGAAAAGTAATTAAGAACTTTTTTTACGTAAGTAATGAAAATGTAGCACGAACAAGCACTAAAGCATAGTATACTAGAAAAAATTGCAAAAAGTTGTCATTTACTTTCATATACACATTATTTAAAGTTTCTTTTCTCATAACGATTATAGTTAATACAACACCGATGTGAAAGGGTATTTGTGGGTAAAACTTTTTCTTTGAAAATATTGCAAAAAAACGCTCATAAAATAAGAAACAATCTAATAGGTCACGCATTAACTGCACGTCATTTAAGGTAAGAACTTGAAAAAAAAACCTTTGAATATCGTTCTTCAATCAGTAATGTTGCGGATGAAAATAATGTTCGGAAACGCCAGAGCTAGTCCCCAAATAGTCCTTTAATCACGAGCTGCCCATTACAAAACAATCACAACCTTATTATGCTGATTTCGAGCAGCGTTGCGGAAAGTCAGGTATAAGTACTTGTAACATATACCCCATGCGGACGACAAAAGCTCCCGGATTCAAAAAAGAGGTCGGGAGGAGGAGAGTTAACGCAAAACGCGTTCCCCGTCATGTGTATCAGATCCAATGAGGTATTGTTGAAGCGGTTCTCAACTCAATCGTTACTTCGCTTTGCCTTTCTCTCCCCTCCTTCCCTTTCTTTTTTTTTCATGTCTCGTAATTTTTGTTAAAGAATCAAACTTTCGTACGAGGGTCTTTGATTTCTTTATTAGCGCATCGTATTTTATTGGAGCTGCTAATACAAACATTATTGTAAGATTATGAACTGACGTAGAAAATAGGGAAAATAACGGAAGTAGTCCACACTTTTTACACATTTTTACCTATCATTTAACATGGATTGGACAGTAACCAGATACTCGCTCATTATATTTCGATGAAATATTTTTTTGGGGGAGACTAAACAGTCGAAATTCGAGAGTTGAATGTTTTGAAATATTAATTTAAAATTTTTTATTTTTTTATCATTAATAATTGTCGGAAAATTATTATTTTCAATCTCACTGGCAAAATAAAATTTTGTACTTGATGATCAATTCTTGGATTGTCATTGTTATGAAATTAAACTAAAATTTTTCAAAAAAAAAATAGTGCAACGTCATTTTGCTTAATCACTTTTAAGATTTTATAAACGTAGTCTAATAGAACTACGAAGAAAAAATTGTACAAAAAATAAATGGAGAATTCTAAGTTTATAACACTTTTGTTGGTTAAAACCCTAATCCTGATGTTAACAAATAGAAAAGGAAAAAAGGAGCGTTCCAAAAGAAGGTGGATTATCCTAAACAAAAAAAATCAATACAAATATCTCTGAGAATGGTTTTTAAAAAAAAAAGGGCAGCTACCTGACGTACAAGGTGTGATAATCAGTACAATTTGTGAAAAAAAAACTGAAAGTATACAGTTGAGATAAAAATTGTAATAAAAAGTATACAGGGCTCTGCTCTACAAAAATTATGCTACAGCAGCATTAAAATAAGAGCAGGTAATACTTTTGACAAGTTTTAAAAATACACAAAACAGTTGGTCGTATGTTTGCCTTTGGGAAGAACTAAGGGGAATAATATATAAAAAGCCGACAAAGTGAGTAGTTAATGGAGGAATGGAAAAGTAGGAGATTGAGTGATATCAAGACTTATGAGACAAGAAATCAAGGAAGGTAAAATAAATAATAGCAAAAAGAATGTCATAAAGGGTAGAGAGATGAATACATGAATTTTCGCTACAGTACGTCAAAAATGACTAAAATTTGGAGCAAAAATTGTGCTAACCATGAGTGTCTCAATACTGCCGCAGTTAGTTTTCACATGTAACAATTTTTTCCTTCTTATAAACATTGCCATTTATCACTTCGTGTGTGTGCATTGAATATTTGTGTGCAATTCGAACCAATGTCACATAATATGTCTCGTTTAAAGTAATAATGGTGTATTGACGATACTTGAAACTAAAAACTCTACAAAAATACATTACGTGCAGTTCATAAAAGTACAGTCGACGTACTGATATATATATATATTTATATATGGTGAAATCCTTCGTTATAACCCAGTGCACCGTAATGTTGACTGCACCACTGCATCATGCGGTATAGTAGCGGTGGTGTGGTGGTTCGGTTGTACTTTTCCGTGATGAAATGGTGTATTTTGTGTGGTCGATACATTTTACCGATAAAAAAATATAATCTCATGCAACGTGCAAGACTGTATTTTTTTCGTGCCATAAAATGACTTGTTTTTTTGGACATTGCAATGAATGTAAAAAAATTAGATNCCGTCGGCACGCCTCGTTGATTTTCATTAGACTTTCAAGAGTCTCCTTTGGTATGGGAATGGAAATGGAGTTGAAAAAAAAAAAAAAAAAAAAAATTCATGACTCTCCCATTCGTATGGAAATATTGTTTGCCGTCGTTTAGTTTCACGTTGCTCCCCGCACTATTGTGTTCGAGATTAAGATCATCGCTGTACACCCTCTATATTTTCCCACGTCAATCAAATCGAAAAGCCGAATAAGAAAAGCGCCCATTCTCCCGTCGTTTCCGCATATTAGCACTGAAAAAAGAAAAACGAGTCATGAAAAAAAAGTGACTCGCTCTGCTTTCTTTCGCGATAAAACCGAGCACTCTCGCGCACACTTAGGCGCGTCAATACCAAGTGCGCAACGCTAGCGATCGCGTAATTACCGTCGCGACGCGCGCGAGCGTAGGGAAAACCGAGGGGAAAACGCACGCACAAGAGCCGGTGCATTATACGCGTGAATTCTAAAAACGGATGAGGCAACTGTGGCTTCCCTTCCCCTTGCCGTGAAACCGTGCAATTAACGAGTTCGCGACCATAAAGTGTTATTGTATGGGGTATTAATTGAAGCCGAATGAGGACTTGAAGTGTCAAGGGTAGCTGTTGTTTATCGCATGAATAAAAACGATGGGACGCACGGGAGCTCGAGAGAAAGTGACACTGCGTGTTCACGTTTTGTAACTCAAATTGCAGCTGGTCGTTGAGATTCTGATAAATTCACATGCGAGCGAGTTGTGGTTTTGATTCGCTGCGAGAGAAGAAAAAAGTTGCATGCGTAATTCGATATCTTTGTAAAAATATGAGAGAGTTCGACAGTTCACGTAAATAAAGCATGTACAGTTATCTGATGTTTTGCTTGTCGGACATACGATTACGAAATTGAAAAAAGTTTTAATGTACATAAAGTCGCTCCAGATCCATTAGTGTCTTCTTGTTTCGCGCAAAGCAGACATGACGAGAACGTGGTTGGTGCTTTGTTCTTTATTCGTCGTTTCGTTAGTGCTTGTAACTTTGGATTGCGCTGAGGTAACTAAAAATTCGAGATGCTTGTACATAGTAACAAAAAACTCCTGGTCTTTCAAAATTTTGAAAGTCATATAAAGCTACGAAAAAATTTTTAATGCTTACTTACAGTCTTTCAAAAACTTGAGGTTTTTTTTTTATTGAAAGTAATTTTTAAAAGGTGTAGCAAAAAAAAACTTTTTTTTCTCTGTGCTTAGATACCAGTAAATAAAAGATTGAATGCAAAAAGTAGATTTTTCATCGCTAAATTAGCAGGCAGTTTCGAGAGAAAGAGACGGTCTATGAATGAAAATGATAACGAGATGCCGTTAAAGTACAGTCAACCGATAGGTGGCCTAAATGACGTGTACGAAAATCCGCAAATCTCTCGCTCGGGTGGTCCTGGATTCGGAAGCGCGGGAGGATTACAGAACCAATTTGTGGATCGTGGACAACAGTGGTCGAGGGTCGACAATGGGGATGGTAATAATCACAATCGAGCGGCGAACCGTCCGATGAACCAAATGGTGTTGTGCTTCGTGTGTACGCCAATGGAATCGTAGATATTTTTTCGCGCTAGTGCAAGGTTATTGTGTTACATGAAGTTGTATAAAAATGGTAGTTGAGAATAAATTATTAATCATTAAGAAATATGTAACGTCTTTAAAAGTTGAATGTGATATTATAGCTGTTTAATAAATGTAGACTGTTAAGAAAATAGTTTTTTATAGACACTTACACTGGAAAAAAAAAAATAAAAAATTTGTGCTAGAATGGTAATTTGGTACTGTTTGGTCGTTTAGTGACTTTTTATTACTGTAGTAATTTTTATTTTTTTCTCTAAATAAATTTGAAATGATACAAAAAAAATTTTAAAACGACTAACTTGAAACTGTTGTAGTATTTGTTTATTTAAAAACTCATAAAAATTACAAACAATTAAATATAACCCTCACACGACATATTTTTTTTAAATTAATTTTCCGAGTTTACCAAATTTTCATCTCAATATGAAAAAACTAACCTCCAAAAAAATCTATCAAAAGTAGCAGTGTAAGTCATTAAAAAAAAAAATTTTACTAAGATTCCACAATTATAGTATACAACATGTTTACTTCGACTATTAAAATTTTCCACGGAATGAATAACACTTTCTTAGGTAGACGTAATCCTATAAGCATCGCATTTCAGCAAATAATTTCAATTCAAGACTTTCGAGGTTCTCAATATTACAAAAAACCTCAATATCGATAAAGAATACAAACACCACCCAAGTATCTCCAGTGCATGGTAAATTAATTTTTCCTGCATTCCCCTCAATATATACTCTTCCAATCTCATGGACCCTACCATCTCCTCTTCCTCCTTCTTCCCATGGCCATTGAATATAAAACATCAGTTCGCTGCAGCAGTGGACCCTTCTCTTTTTGAAAATAGATTCACCATTCCAGCCCGTACGCGTGCCCCAATGTTTTTTAAATGTCAAATTTTTCCCTCCACACACAGCTCGCCCCTATAACTCACTTCACGGTAGCAATGCGTTGTTTTCGAGCTGTACATCGCGTCTACGGAAGCTGATTCGGACCACCGAGAGAAAAAGAGAGAGAGAGAGAGAGAGAGAGAAGCTGCGAAATTGACGGCCCGTCCGTCCGTCATTTGTTGGATTACTCTCCTCTTGTTTCAAGCTTGCTTGATATTCCGGGCGCGCCCCACGCTTTTTATTTTTCCACATCCGCTCGGCTTTTTGCGAAATTTTCGCGCCACTCCCCCCTCCTGTTGTTTTATTTTATTTTTTCATAGCTACGGATTTGCCTGCCCAGAAAAATAAAGTCCGATTTCAAACTCTGTGTTTCGGTGTATGCGTGCGATGTTTGTTTTTGTGGAACAATTTTTTGCCCCCCCCCCCCCTCCCTCCTCACGAAGTAATATTGACCGTCAAGATCATGTCGCGTGGAAATTTACGCTTTGGAAAAACTAAACGGGCGATAAAAATATTTCGCGTCAGCTCTGCCGTAAATCCGTTGCCTTCCTTTCGAAGAATATGATCTTTCTCATCGATACTCCGATCGTGGACTCGGAAAAAAAAAAAAGAGCTTTGACAAACAAAACGATGGGTTGTGGGGGGGAGGGGTGCTTTTTTTTAAAGAGTCATAAAAACCATTATTCCACTCGAGGCGGCCGGAATCGTAAAGCCGCGAAAGGAAAACTTGCGTGTTATAAAATTTACCTCGCTGCTGATGCTCCGTTACGTTTGGAAGCTTTTCTCGGGTGCGATCGTAAAAAAAAGAGATAGCAGTTAAAGGGAGCATGGTGGTCGCTTGACTGTGTTTTTCATGCACGCTTTCGTTGCGTCACTTTTGTTTTCCGTCATTTTTTCGCATGGGGTATACGACGAACTTTATTTTGAAAAATTGTTTACGAAGTTGATGATTTTTACTTTCTACCGTATAGGAAAAAATTATTTAGTTACTTATCTAATGATTTTTATGCTAATTTGGCGTGCCGTTTTCGAGGTATTCGGCTTTTAATTTACATGTTTTAACACTACATCTATTAGCAAGTAATTCAAAAACACCTGTTTTTGTTGATAACTTTAAACATTTTCTTACGATCGTTTGTTCACGTAGATTGAAAAACACTGAGTGTCATGAACTACCTTAGACTTTTACCAAACTCAAAAACTCTAATTTTTACAATTGGATGTATCGTAACGAGTTGATGGTTTTTGGTCTCGTACAACTTTTTATTATAGGTTATATAACTATTATAGGTTAAAAAGTTGGTTTTCAGAAGCGCAATATTTTCTTAATTAGTTGCCTTATTATAAGGTTTTTTAAACAAATCTCAGCTTGAATGAATCTAATATTACAATACCTGCTTCCTCTCCATGTGATATAGTTTCATTCAATTTCTAAAAATGTATAAAACACGTCATAAAAATTTGATCTCATTTGGTGAATCCATACAGAATATGCTCTAAATTAATTTTCAAGGGCACACTTTGATGCTTTTAGAAACATCAGAATTACATAAATCTCAAAAATTTTTTGTCTTACAATACCTAACTTCAAACAATCATTTGAAATCTTAACGTTGAACTTACCTTCAAAAACGAAAGTAGTCGGATGTGAACAAAACGTTTTGGTCCAACCACACACTCATGTAACTGTATCCAGAGATCTCATCAAAATTACAGTCCTCGCAGCAGCGTGAACGTTGTTTCGCAAAAAAAAAAACACGATCGATCGATTGTCCTCGGGGTTGTTTTCAGAGAGCAAATTGTCTTTGCTCCGTTTACCGACTCGCTTCGACAATCTTACTTTACCTAGCATAAATTATCGAAAAACGAATGTGGTGAAAACCAACTTGTAGCGGGAAAAACAAACAAAACTAATAATTCACCTTAACTAGACAATGCGATTCTCGGTGTTGTTACGCAACAACGACTATATCGACAAACACGGTGTAAACGCACAGGTACACGAAAAGGAAGGGAATAGACACACACGCGCGCACTCGATCCATGTAAAACATCCATAGGTCTCTCTGATCTAAATTTCATCGGCGATGGATTGCAAACCCTCGCGAATCCATCTACGCTCGCATCTACGTGTGTGTATGTCCCCGCACAGCTCCAAGATTTACCGTGTGGTTGTTCTAATTTAATTGGTCCTGCAATGGCGAAATGTTCGTTTTTTAAACACCAGGGCTAGAGTGAAGGGGAGAACTGACCAACGGAGAAAACCGATTTATGACACCCATAGGGACACACACATGAGGTTAGAGATTGTAGCCATTGGTTCATTGACTGCGCGGGGACTTATGATAATGCATGTGCTTTTCTTGTTAACAGATTTCAGTGGGGAGCTTTTATTTTCTTCTTGTATGGACGAAAAAAAAGTATTTTCTCTTTTGTATTTTAAGCAAATACCCTTTTTGATGTACTTCTGAAAAAGGACTTACCGTTAATTAGTTTTGAGTGAAACCATATTTGCGATTATTATACTGAGAGAAGAAAATAATAGAAATTGTAGAGAAATTCCCGCAAAAACTACCATTCCACTCAGTAAATCGAATGCAAGCTCGCAAAAAAGGAAAAAGTTATTACTTTTAACAGTAAAAATTATTGTTTTAACAGTTAACATGATGGTTCAAAAAGTAAAGATTGTGGTTGGAACAGTGAAAATTTCCATGCGGGAAAGTAAAATTTCATCAACCGATCTTTTGAAAGTTTACTGTTCCAGCATGGTAATTTTTTCTGTTCTAACCATAATTCTAACTTCGATTCTAACTATTTAAACTACAATTTTTAATGTCGAAACAATAATTATTACGGTTGAAAATAATTATTTTTTCCTTTTCTGCCAGCTTGCATCCGATTTACTGGTTGGAATGGTAATTTTTGCTTGAATTTCTCTATAATTTTTACTATTTTTTTCTCTCAATATACAATTGTTTTATTAAAATAAAGAAACCGGGTACAAGCTGAGTTTGAGTTTTGGTTTTTATTTACTAGTTCTTAACTTTAAAATAATAAATTATGTTGTTTTATGCGTATTCCAATTGTAGCTCGATGACCCAAGAGGCATCTAAAATGAAATATTTTATAAGATGTCGCTCAAAAAAATCGGAGCCTATTTTTTCTAAAACCAATGACAAAATAAATTCACATTAACAGGTATAGTACATATAACTGCATAGACGGTACATCAAAAAAGTTAAAAAAAAAAAAATTATTATGAACTTTTTTTACTCATGATAATAATCTTATCTTTTAAAAGTGTGATATTGTGTGTCAAGTACCGTAAAAAAATATTATCGTAAATTATTCATTAAATAAAAATCTTAATTTAACTTTCCGGTATCAACTTGATTTCAGCGTAAAAGTATTGACATGATTTTCGTACACATTTTACAATACATTGTTTAACATGATA
Source organism: Copidosoma floridanum (assembly GCF_000648655.2). The sequence goes on from NW_019379537.1 coordinate 251,870, forward strand.
ACGCATGTTGTAAATAAAAAATTACAACACTATTTTTCACTGTATACGTTTTCTTATTTCTTTCCCTTTTAAAATTTATTTTATTTTGATCAAACAATCACTGTTGTCACTTTGCATGAATTTCCAAATCCAAAGATTTTAAGGATATACTGCACGTTTATGTAATCCATACAAAATCAATTGCATCAATCGATAGTCTATATAATATTATACAAAAAAATACGTGGTGAATCACGAAATTTCTCGAAAAGTTGCGTCAACTATTACCCTCTCGGTGCACGTATACACACGTTCACATTCTAATGGCGCACTTCTCACCTCCGATCGTGATCCCCGCATTAGACGAGCTCGCGGTATCTCCGGTACATCTGATCGCAAGCTTGATTTTATTGCACTGTGTATACGTCGCATCGTGGGAAACTCGATGAAATTACAAGCCAACGACCTTGAGCTGTTTTTTGTATGTGTGTACAATCTAAGACAATATAACTACTATTGCCGCTGAGAGTGATAGGTTGGGATGATGTCTGGAAGTAGGATTGACAAACATTCATTCATCCTTAAAAGAAGCTCAGCTGCTCGCTTTATGTTTTCTCTTCTGATGCAAAAAATTTGTGAGCCTTAGTGCTGAAATAGTTATGAAATGGAACAAAACTAGTGTTCGCCACGATATTTATTACGCTTGTATACACAGAACATTTTGAAGTATATGAGCAGTTGTTTAAGACTGTCGATAGAATAACAGTTTAAGGTGCTATTTGCTGAACACTTGTCCACTTATATGGCGTAAATTACATTTTTGCACTTTTGTATTCTACTTTTTTGAAAGATATAACCAAGAAAACTACATTTTATCGATAAGGTAGGTTTCTGTTTTGTAAATTCGTAGTATATCTTGTTAGGAAATAAAGTATACCCAACTATAGTTGATTTAATGGCTCCTCAAATTTTTGTAAAAGCTACTTAAGGACTTGAGGATATCCTAGGAAAAATATTTTATACTTATTTCTATACATTTGTCTGATACTGTATACTCAATTTGAATCGTACATTGGTGCAAAGAGATCATATTCGTACTTCAAACATCAAAGAAATTAAAAAATAGCAATTTTGTAATTTATTGCAAAACTATAAGTCATACAAATTTCGTTTTAATAACATTTTTATTTTATAAATATATCAATTATTTGAAGTCAAAAAATTTTAAAACATACATCCTGGTCGAAAGGTAAATAATTAGCGTAAGAGCTCTTGTTGAAATTGCAACTTGGTCCTTTCATACCCAAATAAGAATAAGGAAATTTTTTTTTTTTCACAGCGAAAATATTATCTAAAGGATATTCAGACAAATTGCACATATTTTTTAAACTTGTAAACGTCTTTCATTTTAGGCGGCTAAGCAACTATTCCAATGCGTGTTTTGGGTGCAGGCTCATACAACGCGAGTTAAAGGGGCTTACACTAAGAATTTAGAGAACGAAATTATTACCGTTTGGTGTACATGTTATTAAAAAATGAAAGCTCATACATCGAGTAATTTTGATCAAATTTATTATGCTCATACTCGAGTCATCACGATATTTTGTTGACAAAAAATACCAATTGCTCAAACGTGTCTCAGCTCTGCAGTTTTTACAAGAAAAAATGTTCCGATACATCTATCCTCGTCTATAATATCCCTAAAAACACCACATTTCGTTTCAAAGTTCGTAACACATTTCTCTGTACTTTCAGTCGCGAAACAAATCATGTTTTGCCTCAAACGACGTGAGAAAGCAAAAATCACAACGTCGCGTCATAACGTTGCATAAAATTGAATACCAAATCGTGCCGCGCGTTCCCCAAAAAATGTTAAATATGCGATTTTTTCAGTCCCTTTTCCCCCCTGCTCCCTCGAGCTTGTTACGTGTCACGAGTTTCAAGGAAAGGACGTTGCACCGCAGGTTACATACAAGAGAAACGAGCGAGACACGAGCGAAATCTGAAATTGTAAACGACACGCGATCTAGATTCGGCTCCGGCTCCGTATTCCCCTCGTAAGGTTACGCCCGCGCTCAAAGCGGCAAATGATTCGGACACTATTTTCCCTTTTATTGCCATTGTTTCCTCCTTTGTCCGCTTAAACGTGAATTTTTCGAAGAACGCGTCGAAAAAATCGTACCCTCGTCGTTTCTTCTCCTTCTGCAGGTAATTATTTTATCGAGCACCCAAGGCAAGCTCCGTAGCCTGCAGATGGATGCGAAACGTCATCAAAGCACCAACTCGCGCGCCCCTCATTAATTTAGTCGCGAGAGAGAGAAGAGGTTTGCGATAACAAGAAATTCCCTTTCGAGCGGAAACGTGTCGAAAAAGGATGGGCGAGTCTCGTCTCTTCCACCATAAAATTGAGCTCACAAAGTTGTTGTTGTCCCCGTCGAAGTGACAACGCAACAGGGTATGAAAAATGTTGCGAGTCGCTGCCAATTAAAAGTTTATTTTAAGCTGCTGAGAATTGGCAAGGTGAGCTAACAGTTTAGTGTACATTATGGGTGGATCGTTGAACTTTTTTTTTTTACCATTTCTTTTAAAGAAATATCGAATACTTTCTAGATTGTATGACGATATTTTTTGCTCGCACTTGTCTGAAACTTTATAATGGCTGCTAGTTATGATAAATTACATATGTTGATGATGATTTTTTCTTGCGATGGTTGCGAGAAAATTTTATATAATTTTGCTAAAAGTTTATATCTTTGTCTTCTTATTTGACCAAAGATAATTGTACTGTACAAATTAATCAATCATCAATTGTCAGTGCATTAAATTTACAAAAATAAGTTTTTAACAGCAATACTTAGTGCTCATTTTTATGAAATTGTCGCCAACTCTTGTGTCGTAATTTACCTTCCAGCCAGTAGCTATGTAAAAAAACGCTAGTATTCTTCGAACGCCCGCAACTTCTTTTCTTAGCTGTCGATTGTTCCTAACTCACCAGTTTACTCGTTCGTTCTCCTTTTCTTTTCACTCATTTTTTCAGCCAATTTGAAGAAATGGTTTGCAAAACAAACGAGCATAAGTACCATTATGTGGTCGCGATTGTCTGGGAAACGTATCTTGTCTGGCTATTGTCCACTTTTTTGCTCATTCACTTTCTAAAGACAGGGGGCACTCGTTGTGTTACCACAGTATTTTTTTAATACTCCCTGATGCGTAATTGTCGGACGAGTGACTTTTGTAACTTTTGCGTGAGAACTCGAAAGTTAACTGCCAACCATAGAGTAACAACGAGTGGCAATTGAACATTAATTTCAACCTTTTTTGCAATAGTCAAATATTTCATGAATCGATTGTGTGAACTGAATATTGTGTAGATTTGAGTTTCCACAAAATATACTGTTTAATCTATAAATCACGTTGCAAAATCAGACTTGAATTTTAAAGCTACATCTTGACATTGCTATTATTTAACTTACGGATCAAACACAAAGTTTTCGTGATATGAGCCCATTAAGGATTATAAAATTTATTTCCCCGCAGTTAAACAACAATTAATTATAATCCAGCGTGATAATAGCTTCTAGCACTTTTTTATACCATCAACGAGCCCACCGTTACAAGTGATATTGAGCAATCGCGAGTTCACTGTTACGGAACGAACGAATAACCCGTTTGTGTAAAATTATTCCTTCCAAGGCCGACTTTATCAGATAACCGACTTGTTACTGCAATCAAAATGCATCGAATTATTAAACGTAAAAAACAAAAAAAAAAAAAAAAAAAAAAAAAAAAAAAAAAAAAAAAAAAAA
>NW_019379537.1:256129-327044 GCF_000648655.2 Copidosoma floridanum
TTTTTCCGGGATAAAAATTACCATAGAATCGGGGTAAAGCTTCAAACAGTTTTGAGATGCGTACTTATTTAAAAATAAATTAATTAAAAAATTTTTTTTACACAAAGGTAAAAAGTACTAGAACCTGGCGTAAAAGTTACGGTAACCATAGCTCCGACGCTCCGTCCCTAAAATTACTGAAATTTTTACAGTATAATGATCTCTGTCACAACTTCCTCCGCACAATGTAAGATTTCTCTTTTATCACATGGTTTCTCAAAATTTAGAGCCAGTCAACGTTTTCGAAAATGTTGCTCTCCCGGCAACGTCGACTCAAAGTAAATTTCAACGCGCAAAAACAAGCCCGTCCAAAATAAACTCGATAAAAAAACCGCTCCTCTCGTCATAGGCGGCTCAGCTTAATTTTCGAGAAGCGTTCTTTTTTTTTCATGTATAAGTGTTTATACAAAGTAAAGGGAAACGAAAGACCCAAGCGTGCGCAGCGCAACGCTCAATAAGGAGGAAAACATACGCAGCGAAGGAAGGCAGTGGCGGTGCACTACACACACGTGGTTTCATAAAAGCGAAAGGTTTCATTATTATGCGCGCGGTCGCTTTGTATGCGTGTGTGTATGTGTATACGTGCATGTGCACCCTGGAGAGCTGTTAATGTCATTAGTTGCTCGAGGAAGCGAAAACTGGAGCAGAGAGGAGAGTTTGTTGTGTGTTTAAGTCGGGCGAGAAAAAAGAGCCAAGCTGCAAGGTTGTTGTTGTTGTTGTTGTTGTTGTTGCCTGCTTGCATTTTCTTACTCTCTTTTTTTTTTTATCTTTCTCTCTTTAGCTCAGGGTGTGGGTGTCGTTTTGTCCTATTGTGTGTCATTCTCCGTTCTTTGAAAAAATGACAAAAATTGGTAAATCGTCGGGTGATCGTGTCGGGATCGAAGCATGTTGTTTTACGGGTGTCGTAAGATTGCCGATGTCATGTAGCACTGGAAAATGGGGTCAGATGAATCTGGCGGTTGAGCTATTTTTATTTTTTTAGTTTTTACAGATATTTCTCTCCATCTATTATCTTATCAGCTCTTTTTTATGTCAACACGGCAAGTATTTGTTTTCCCGCTAGTGTTGGGAAAGAAGAAAAAATCGGACTACTTGATTGTTTGAAAAATATTGGATTAAAGTTGAATGATCGTTGAAATTTTTTCTCTGCAAATTTCGAAACACTTACATTGAGATCAGTCGTATCGATGAAACAGTGTCTTTATAAATGTCACTACATTCATCTCATATTAACTGCTGCTTACATTTTACATTGTGCAAACTAACAAAAATTTAGAAAAATCTCGACAAGATTGCCATTTGCTGTGATCGTTTAGTTTACATTCTTCCCATTATTCTACCACTTCCCATTGTTCTACCAATTTGTTTTTTTTACAAAAATCACAGTCACCGCGTGTCTTGCGTCACTAATAATACACAGCTCACGAAATAATCTTACGTATTCCTTGGATTCTAATATTAAGTCAGAATCAAATATATCGAATATTGTTGATGTTGTTGTTGTTGTTGTTGTTGTCGTTGTTGTTGTTGTTGTTTTACACATGGAAAAATACATAAAAATTATATTACCTTATGTTTAGGTCTAAAACCAGCAGAGTCAACGTAAATCATATTTAAGACAAAAAAAAAAGAAAGAAAATAAGGTTATCCTCTTCAAAAGTGTATCCAGCGATCTAAAATATATAGAATTTAACTAGTCTAATCTGACAAAATAAAAATAAAGTTTTTATGGTGGCTTTCTTTATATTACAGAGTATTCACTTGTAATATATAATTAAATCTTAAACTCTTTTCATGACATATTTAGCTAAACTAACATGCACTTTTAATCACTTGTGGTTTCTCTTTTTTATAACTATTAGGTAACAACCTACTTTTGAAAGCAAGGAAACGATTACTTTTACTTTCGTTAATCAGTGATGCATGCTAAATTAAGTTTAGCATGACTACCATAGTTGCATGTTAGATTGCATACATAATTACTAAAATGCCTCTTTAAATTTATCACATTAATATGCTCGATTGGTCAAAGTTTCTGATTGAGAAAAAAAAAAATTTAATTAAAAGTATCCACATTCGGATCTGAAAAGTTGTGATTACGCATCTGCATTACTCATTACTCATACTTTTTCAAGTGTGAAAATATTAAGTTAGTCTTTTTACATAGGTCAGTTTGTCATAAAGCGTATGTCACGTCTGAGAACAATTTCGATTGAAATATGAGCAGTTAACTTTTGCTGTCTTAAAAATAGCCATCACTATAATAAACAACACTATCAATAATTCAGTCATCGAATTGGATGAATTCCCAAAATTTCAATACATTTAATGCTATCTTTTGGATTCTATAAAAGAAATATGTTGTGATACACTTGTGTAATTTACTTTTTGTAATTATAAATCAATGTTACCTGATGCATAAAACGTAGAAAATTAATTTAAAAAAAAATTATTTTATATTTCACTCTAACCTATTTCATATTTTGTTCCTATACGCTTCCACAATCACGATAATATCAGCTCACGTGATTATCTCCCTATATTTATTTTTCAAAAAATGGGGCTTTGCCCCTAATATGCTTTTACCATCCGCCCCATCTTTTAATAAACATACTCATTTTTCAAGATTTTTTTTTAATAGAAAAATTAAATGACGAGTTTTTTTGGATGGTCAATCTCTATAAAACTTACAAATTCCAATTATTCCATTTTCATTCTTCAAAATCTCATGTTTTAGGTTATGCGCTCCAAACTAATTGCACGATTTATCTCAACCAATCATGTAACAACTGATATTTTACAAAAGATACTGTTTGACTGCAACAGTTTTATCCAAACAACAATAATTTCCCCTCAAAACTTTCGATCAAAATACATCGATCAACAACTCTTTCACAATAACCCATCTTTCCTTTCCCCAACATCATCATCAAAGTTGTCATTTTTTACAAACTCCAACCCGGATCCACTCGAAGGGAGGAGAGTAGCGCTCCAAAACCTCGTACAATCCCTGTCTGCAGCTTGATTTTCACCGTGTAAAATCCACAGACTACCTACTCTATACAATCACTGCTGCATCATACCCGCACCTATAAAATCTGTGCTCTGTTCCCCCGCGTAAATAGGCTTGCATTTTAGCGTTTCGCCTCGATGCCTTGTTTATTCGTTGAATGTATAATGAAACACTGAAGCACACGTGAGGGTTTTATGATCGAAACACGTATACCCGTAACACAACAAATCCACGCGAGCTCGATCCTCTTCTGCCACCATATACTGCAATATACGCGCTCGCGTGGTTATTTTTGTTATTATTGTTATCCGCCACAATGCAGCTTCCCTCTCTCTTTCGGTTCATCGTTGAGCTTAGCGCGAGGAACGCATTAAACGAATAATCGCGCCGCTTCAAGGATTATAATACGAATTTTTGGCGTTTGTCTTGTGCTCTTTTCCTCTTTCTCTTTTTCCTACACTCGCACCCTCTTGACGTTTGGAATTCACTCTCTATTGTACAAGCGCACGGGTGAATAATACAAATTGTGCACTGCCACTGTGCGGGCTTTTATTGCATTTTAGTAATAATATTCTGTTTACTTTATTTATTTATTTTTTTTTTTGTTGCTCTTTTGGCTGCAAGACTGGGTATTTCTGTCGCGTTCCAAGAGCTTATATGTATTCGAGCGTTGGAAGAGCAATCATACATTGTTAAGAATTGAAGAACGGAAAAGTATGTGCGATCGAAAATAACGTAACCTGCGACCCCAAGGGGAGAGCAACAAAATTCAATCCTTTCTAATGGATCTTCAAGAGAGAGGGTACAGTCTTGGTCACCGTACATAATTCGTAATTAGTTTGCGTCAAAGGATCATTCTGCGACGGCTGATCTCCACTAGCCAGACGTGACCGAAAACTTTCTTCCTCCCCTTCGAAAGGACTTGGTTTTCGTCTCACTCTTCCTTGCCCCTTTGCCTTTTTATTTGTAAGTAGTTAGTTTTAGAATTAAAATTTAGCACTTCGATAATGCAGACTAAAAGAAAGCTGTACTTACGTTTATTCATGTTTTTTCGATTATATTCAATAAATATAGCATGATAGTTTTTTATTAGGGGGATTTGATTAATTGTGGCAATTTTTAAAATGTAATCCATCTTATCATCGTTATTGATTACTCATTATATAACCGTGGCTTTAGCGAATCCTCTAGGTGATATCGAGTGATATTATGCGCTTTAGTGAGATACTATCTATCATCGTGTAAGTATTACGAGGTGGATAAAATCTTGTATTGACTATAATCATGATGACGTCATCAATTGTTGGTGAAAGAACTTTTGACATTACTATAATGCCTCAACTTCAAATTTTTTCATGGTAGTACTAAATACTAACTATGGTTTTACCAAATTCAATATTGTTTCGTTGTGGATTAAATAAGGAAACATCATTTCTTGGGTAAAATAAATATCACTCAAATGGTAGAAACATTCAATTCCCTCGAACCATTGAATAATTTAATTCTATAGGTTTTCTTGCTCACAGCTGCCGCACAAATCAATCTAACTCAAAAGTCTGAACCTCGTTAGCGTGTAATCTCTTAGGCTTCATTTTACACACGAATTTGGACGCCTTCCTCATCCCCTCCAAATCTTAAAAATTACATTTGAAGCGTAAAGTGTCGCAGAAAAACGTCACCGCTGCCGCTAAATATCCCAGTAGCGGTTGCTAGTTTCATTTCAATTGCATCCCTGCGGAATCGGAAGCTTAGTAATGGTATACGAGCGCGAGAAAACGGGGGATCGACCGAGCTATTAGATAAAGTGGTTTCACGCCGGGCTTGGCACCTTGCGCCTCTCCCTTCCCTCTAGCTCTTTCGACTGAAAATTCAGGGTCTGACTGACGGGGTGTCTTTTTCCCTTCCTCCTCTTGACCAGCACTTGCACTTTGCACGCTCGCTTCCTCTTTTCAACCTCTCAGCTCCCAAAACTTTGCTGTCACGCGAAGGGAAGGACCGAGTTACTTGCGAATTTCGTTCCTCCTCCCGACACACAAATGGTACATTGTTTTTTCGTCTATTGAAATTTTCCAAGCGCCAGTTTTTACAAAAGTTGAAATTTTACTACAACTGTCTTGAATCGCTTCATTACACTGTCAATCCAAGCGTGTTAAATTACATGGTTAAAGTGTATAGTTAAGTTTTTTTTTTTTTTTTTTTTTTTTTGTATAAAATACGTCATGGTGGTGGGGATAAGAATTTGAAGAACAACTAAATCTATGGTGCACCAAGTGGTTAGCCAGTTTTACAAAACTTGACACTTAAAAATAAGAAAAACCAATGTTGCAAAGCTGGGAAGTGAAAAAACTTGGGTATCACAGATTCAACACTTTTTGAAATGCATAAAATCTGTGTCAGAAATGTTTTACTCTCTTCAGTTTAATAGAATAAGTGAAATAATTTACTAAGCGTCGATTTGGTTATTCTTAAAAAGTTTATCAATGCTATTATAATGCATTTTATGAAAAATAGAAATTCTGATTGTATGCTTTGAACGTGTACTTGAACACACTTGGATTTTACAGTGTAACACATACGGTAGAAAGTCATCAACTATCGTGCACAATGGTAAATGCTCGATATGTCCCTCCCGCCGAAAACGCGAATGGAATTTCGTTTGTAAACGAGCGGAAAAAAAACCGTTGGTCACGCTTACGTATGGAGTGTAGCCGGCCGTACAGGCGTAGTAATCGCAAGATCCGGAAAAGCGAATTGACCGCGCACGAACATGTGTATTGTACAGTGCCGCGAATCATGTAAGTCGAGAGAAAGAGAATTCGCGTATACACGTGCAGTACACAAAATTACGCGTGTCGCCGATTGTGTATTATATGCCACGGTAGAGCATGCCACTGTTATGTCGTCGACGGCGGGGGAGTTTCGAATGTTTCGATGTGCCACGCGTCGTATATGTCTGCACGTGCAGTGGAGAGAGAGAGAGAGAGAGGGTGGGTGGGTGAGCTTACCTTTCTCGGTGGCCGCGTGCCTTGCATTGCTCCGCCACACACCGGTGTGTCTGTGTGTGTATACAATTCGGGATGCTATTTCCGAGAGGATTCGAATTGTTTGATCCGAATGTTTTTGGCGTAAACTCGGGAATTCGATGATACGCTCGCTAATGCTGATGCTGACGCTGTTGTTGTTGTTATTGTTACTTTTTTTTTTGCATTGACGAACCCATGGATTTACTTTTTTTATTGTTATTATAATTGATATTTCGTGCCACGATGCGATCGATGGTCGTGCGTTCTAGAAATACGAATGCCTGTATAGAATAAGACAAAAACTCGGTTTTAATGAATGTTTTCAAGGTAACGTTGGCTCATGTGCTGTTCGGGATAAAACGCCACCCCACAAGTTTTGAATGTATTGTCAGAGTGAACTAGACTCGATCTATTACTTTTGACGAAAGATTTGGTTAAAAAATACAGAGGACACGATTAGTCGAAATAATTTTTTTTTCTCCGTGATTCTGCACGCTCACGATAACACACTCAAATCTCTGTGTTTTTCGCAGAACTTAAACAAAGCCCTCATTTTACCTAAAAACGTGCGATCACAAAGAGTCTTTTTTTTTTTCTTTACTTTTTCAGTCACGAGACTCGTTCAGACAAACGCTTTGAAATCCTACACAATAGTGTGTAACACGCGATGTAAACCGATATTTTGACGTTTCGATTTCGCCTCTGCAGAGAGGCTCGAGTGTGCTCTCCTCGGAGAGAGGCGAAGCTTATTCACCCCTACCATTTTCAACGAGTACACTTTTTTGCTAGAAAATTCTCACGTTGGTGGGATCAAAATGAGATTTGGATTACACCTTTTTTAGTCTACGCGAAATTGTTCATTAAGTGTGTGGTTTTCGTCTGTTGAACAACAAAACACAACATCAAAGAAATAACTAAACTATTTTGGTCTCTACGTGACAAAGATTTATGGTTACGCTGTGAGGAGAATAATGACATTTCGTCTAAAATTTCCAATTCTATTATTATCTATTTTTTTTTGTCCCAAAGATTGTGGAGACTGTAGATTTTGCAAATAGTATAAAAACGTTTAAACCTTCCCCGGTATATTCGCCCTCGACAAATGCCATACACTCTCAACTCGACCCGGTACGCGTCACCGTGCCTCAGCCCCTTCCTTTCTTACATCGTGTTCTCCGTGCAACTTTTATCCTCGCGAATATTCTCTTCGTCCCAGAAAATTGTCCTCCTCTCCAGCTCGGAAATTCCTCTCGCTTAGCGCTAATACCTGCTTGAAATATTCGTGTGTGAAGCTCTGCTTAATATTTACCCCGACGACGACGAGATTGTCTTTCGGGCCTTTTATTATTATGGAAGCGTTCGTTCGCATACACACCCTATTTGCTGCGGTTCTTCTCGTCTCGAGACAGCGACGATGACGACGACGTCAGTCAGTTTTCGAAATATTTATACCAGAGCCGACTTACTGTGCACACTAGGTGCTGGGTGTACCCATGCTATAGAAAACACTCTAAATTTCTCGAGAGTCGAGACGACGTTGCGTGACGTGATTGTTTGATGGTGTATACTTTTTCGGGCTGATAAGCGATTTTTTCCTCTTTTTTTGAGGTTTAATGTTGAGATAAATCTATTATTAAATGAACGTTATCCTAACCTCAAAGTTATGAAAAGACTGCATATTCGAGATTATTTTTCAATAGCAGTAAACTTTTTTCAATTTTTACTCCAAAAAATTCACTTTTATTTGTTGTAAAAGTTTTTTTTTTTTTTTTACCGATTAAGTCATTTAAATCCATAGTCCTTCAAAAACTATTATAGATTACGTTGCTTACGAAGAACTACAGTTTTAATTACGTACTTAAAGTAAACAATTTAATGGAATGAACAAAAAATGACTCAAAAAATAAGTATTAAGTAATTAAATTCGTACAAATGATAAACAAATTTTGAGACATAACACAACCTCAAATACCACTGACAGCTGTCTTTTAGCAGATTGAGGTTCAACTAAAAAATATTTTTAAATCTTAACGTAACTGGATCAAACCCTGAAAATTTTACTAAAAATAATAGAATTTTTTTCAGTAAATGAATTGTTAAGTCAATTGATCTAATTAGCTAATATATGACGTAAAAATTTCCAAACTTTGGACTGAAAAAATACAATGGGTAAGATTTGTTTTAATTTAATAACCTAAAATTTCATGCTATTGCTAATAGTAGTTTAAATATCATACTAATTATGTAAATAAATTTTTATTTCAAGGTAAGTGATGAAACCTTAAGCCTTACTCGGAATACACTATCAGAATCTAATCGCATTGAAAATCAGGTACCCATTAAATAGCTAATACTTATATAAATACACGCTACAAGCTACTTATCGCCGTAAGTATCTGGTAATGCTGTGAATGTTAATTCACACCAACGACATTTTAATACAGTAGTGAATGTCAAGCTGTCACCGCGACATTGAAACGACGTTCGTAGCGTCAAAGGACACTTGGAACATTCCCAAGTGCGACAGTTAAAGAGCTCAGGATGTGAGAGAATTCAATAGACGCGAGCACGGTATAAATAATGCGAGCTATTTTTGTCTTTTCCAATGCAGGCTTGCTGCAAATAATTTATCTTATCTAAGAAAATACATCAAAAAAGTAACATGGGATACTAAGGATGTAAATTGTAAATCAAAAAAAGTTAAATTGAAATAAAACTTATTTTCCAACTAAAAATCAGTAGCTGAACAATTCATAGTGTAAGTTTTAATTTTTGTAGCAATTAATAGACAAAACTTTTCATTGTTACGATACACTTGTTAACATTATAATTTTTTACAGTAAATCTGTGTACTTTCGCGGCAAACAAACACGACCCGTTTCCCGGATTAAATTACGTAAAAATGCCTTAAAAAAAAAAAAAACTAAAATTAACAACAGAGGCAAATAACAACTAATACCTCCTAGCTCGCGCTCGAGGTGGCTTTCACGAGAGGTTTGGCCGTCTCCTTTCCTCCGTAAGCACCAGTGCTCGCGAGAAAAGCTAACCCCGGCTATCCACGTCTATGCTCGTCGAGTCACGTCTCTCGATTTTCCCAGAGCTCCGGCAGTTTGCCCAATAAATCGGCCCGATTAACACACGCCATGCGCGCGAGTCCCTACTTTTTTTTTCATTTTTTTTTTTTTTTTCTTTTCTCTTGTTTTAATACGGCTGCTGTAGGTGTGAAGGGAAAACGTGCTAGAGCGTACGAGCGCTAGGCTTAGTACCGTCAATCGACGGGTTATATGGGACCCAGGCACCGATCAGCTCGAGGCTTGTTTATACGTGCACACATGTGCAACACCTTACACGTTAACTACGCTTGTTTACCAGACAGGTCACGATAGCGTTATAAGGCTCTGCTGTGTGTGTAGAAGCGGCTCTCCTGACTTGCGTACAGTATTTATATCGTTACATCATTTTTATTGTTTTTTATTTGATAGGTGCGTTTGTATTGCTGCAGGATAATTTTCTATGGTTTATGAAATTACTACAATATTATTACATTATTAATTTATCATTAATCCATTTAGAAACTTGTGAGTTTTACCAGAATTGACGCGTGCAAAACATTAAAAAGGGGCTGAGCCCCTTTAAAAAAATTTTTAATTTCTATATATTTTCCATAGATAATACCTTCTCTGATTTGGATAAACTAACAAACATTATTTAAAAAAAAAAACATATTTTAATGCTTCAAACATATATGCATTTGTAATTAAAATCAATAAAAATAACATTTTTGTTAATCGAAAAATAAAAAAAAAATTAAAGTGCCTGTAACTATAACAATAATTACTGTATGGCTCATTGACAATAAAAAAAAACTTCTCACCGATCAATGAATCAATTAAATAATGGATAAAACCCACCTCAGACCCACATTTGGTAAGCTAAATATGGGTTTCCCCGTTTATTTTGCGCAATGCAAATAATCTCGATCATCCGCTTACTTCTACTTCGTTTCTTTCAAGACACAAAATCCGAGCGCAGGTTGAAAACGTTAAATCGGAGCATCGCAATATCATCTACATATTTATCTCCATCGACACAGGCATGCAAGTGAAAGATAGTCAAAAGTGCACCCATTCATCATTGCTCATCGTTGTATTGATATTACAAAACATGTGCTCGCACGTGCCGTGTGCTAATGCTCTGCGCCTATAGATATAGTACGAGACAGCTATAGGGATGTGAGGATACGTTCGCAAAACGGCATTCTCGGCGTGACTTTTCGCGCAGATTTATGTACCAAGACTCACCAGGCCTTCCATTAAAATTCTTTTAGCGATTAATAGCTACAACTGGGTGAAATCCGTTTTTTCTTTCACCGCTTTAATCGAGTTTGGTTTGATTAGGATGGGGTGTCGACTTTTTTTTGTGTGATGCAAAAAATTTTTGTTCGGTGGAAAAATTCTTCTTGCCAAAGCGGTGAAATGGCTTGATACAATTTTATATCATTTTTTTATTTTTGTACAAAACATTTTAAAATTATTATTCAAATCATGTTCAGTCAGAATTAATAATTGTCCAATCAGAAAAATACGTTCCAAGTAAATAATTTCTTGTAAAGTACCTTATAAAATCATTATTGTTTCAAATTTTTCTAAATTTGATATTATTTAGTCCCTAACCTCGATGCAAACGAGACAAGTCAATCAGACTTACAATCAAAAGGATTCCCCACAATCTTTTACGACAAGAATAATATTCTGAATCAGTACAAGCAATATGTCAAGTGCTTAATTTTTGACGCGCATTAATAAAATCATCGTATACAGCAGTAAATTTCGTGAGCTGTAATGCAGACACGAAGATGCTGTGTTAATAAAATGCAGGTGAAAACACATGTGTCGTAACTCGAACGATTTAATAGAAGACAAGTATTCCTGTCTGCCTTTCGCTCATACACATGTTACTTCACTTAGTGGAAGAAAATTAAGTTATTACTTGTTTGGAAAATAATACCGAATGCATCGTGTCATACAATACAAATTCGTCCAATTGCTCTACATAGTACATCATCAAAATGGCATTATGTCGCGGCGAATCTTGATAACCGATTAGAGTTTCGATCGTAATAAAAAGCCGAATCTATCCTACGAGCAAGAACGTCCAGGTGGCGAATCGTCACCCATTAAAAATCGATTTCCCTATTCGCCCTACTAATTTGCGATGTATCAACGGTCCCTTGTCATGCTGAAAATAAAAATATCGGCTACATGGCCTCTCGGCAAAAGAGAGCGATGAAAAAATTGAAAAATTATACGCCACGACCTCTTTCCCTTTTCAATGTGCGCGAAAAGGAGAAATTGATACGCATGCGCGCTTTTTCTTACTTGGCTGTGCTCTCTCTGTGTGGGGAGGGGGGAGGTGGGCATAATGACCGGTGATGGAAATTAGCCTCGGCTTTTCGCCTGGAGAAACGGAGGTGCTGGAATTTTCGCGAAGTTTATGTGACATGGGGTCGGATTTTAACGCTACGGTGTCATCTTGATCCAATTTTTGGGGGTTTCTAATTGTTTCTTACTCTGGTTTCTTTCGTAAAGTTGGCTGTTGTGTTTCCGTGCTTCTCGCACATAATCAGTATTATTATTACTGAGAGTCATCTGTCTTTTATTCAAAGAAAATGTTTCATATTCCTGTTTTTTTTTTTTTTTAATTTGATATTCTGCTAACTACTGGTTGTGTGATGGCACTTTAAAACTATTTTTACAACCCTTTTTTTTGCTAGTTACTAGAGTTATATTTTGTAGGCGTGTGTAAAAGAGCAACACTAGTTTGATAACCTCAACCTCGAACTTCAACTATAAGTTAAAAATTTGATGATTCAAAATATGTATGTCATAAAACCATCAAAATTTTAGTATTTAACTTTTCCACAATATAATGACACAATAGATTACATTCAATAAAAATGTACTTAGAGGCTCATTTCTAACCTTCAAAAGATTGTTTTGCATAAATGCAAAACACAAGTTTTTTTGAGTTTAAAAAAAATATATTGTCCACGATTATTTACGAGATTCATTCTAATTCAGAAATATTGGATGTTCCACAGTCACAATTTTTAAAATCATTTGAAACCCTACTTGTTGTGATGAACATTTTGCTCAAAAATTTGTGGTTGAAAAAGATTTTTCATCTTTACTATTATTTTTGCATTGGTAATTTGTTTAATTTTTTTTTTTTCATCTCATGCAGTTACATCATTGTAATGTATATTTTACGACACAGTGACATCTTATAATTTAAAACTATCGATATTTTCGAGAACTTTTGAGTTCTTACGTTATTACAGTACCAAATATGTAAAACACCGGCAGCATTAAATCATTATAAGCGAGTTAACAAACGATTTCATTAGCTTCAAACTTACGTCACAATTCAGATCGACACAATCACTCATATTGATGAACCGAAAAAAAAAATTTCTTCCCTCCTTTCTACCCACCTTTCGCTCCCCTTCTCTCTTACGCGCGGTTATGTATACAAAAGTAAGCGATCACCTAATCTAGACGCTCTAGACGCTCGAAGGCACGCCAGCGCCGCCGATCACTTACGCGCGAAAGCACACGTACATCGATCCTCCGTCTCTTCCTTATCCTGCAGCCCCTTCGGTCAAAGCTGTACATTATCCCGGAGCTGCAGGCAGGTAAAGCCTCGGCTGCGTGTACATGTGTCTGTACGTGACGTGACGGTATGCATGTTATGGCAGCAAGCAATTCGAGTGATTTGCCCGCGAGCGTATCGCGGGTGCCTTTGTGTCTTAGCGGAGCCGGGAGGCTATTCTGGAGATCTGAATACGGGGGGAGCTGCTGGTGCGCAAATTAAATTTTCACGTGCGAGCCCGGGCTCAATTATCCAGGCGAATTTCATCAATGCTCGCGAGCTTGCGTTTATTCGGAGGAGATGCGATGGAGGGGTGCCTTCTTCGCCACACGTGTGTAGATCAGTGTCTCTTTTACTCTTTGGTAATCTAAGATTGATGTGTGCTATCGAAGGGGGGAATTCTGTCGCGATTTTTTTTTCTCATGTTGTAATTAACGGAGGGCTGTTCGAGAGACAAGTCTCTTGTGTGTAAACAATAATACAATGTAAGTTTCAAAAAATATGTAGTCATTTTTATAAATCGATTTCACAATAATTTAATAATTTCATTGGCTATCTCATGCTGAAATATTAGTTGGGTATTTTTTTCACTGCGTGATAATTTTGAAAATATTTATACGTAAAATGAAAAATTAACAATATTTGGAGTTGTTTAACATAAAATATTATAAAATCGTCATACGCATGTGAAGTGCATACATTCACTGAAAAGAAGTTCCTTAAATTAAAGACAGTTCCAAGCAAATAATCTTTTGAAATAAGATTATACTTTATTAATGATGTGAGGATACGNAATAATTATAAAAATCAATCATAAGTTGAGGTAAAAAAAATTAAAAAATAAATTCTAAAAAAAAAATTAATGAAAGACAACCTTTTGAAATGTTGGGATTATTTTTTTGTAACAATTAAATGGAAACAAAAAAAAATTTTTATTAACTTTATGATATTTTTTTTTTAGAATTTAATTTACGTGTATTTACTAATACATTCAATCATTTGGTCAATACAGATGGTTATATAAACTGAACAACATCCCGTGGCTATTACAATGAAGATGCTGTTGAAAAATAAAAAAATTTTAATGTTGAATGTTAACATGTAGTCTAATAAATTTTTTAATTATTCAGCTGTATGATTATACTGTGCATAGAATACATCAGCTAATTTATTAAATAATTTTTAAGTTGAATATGAATTTTTCAAAAATTTATTTATTATTTTAGACAAATGCTTCATGCAAAAAAATTGGTTGTTTTCTTAAACACGCTTAAGTTTGTAAACTAATTTTAATGAAGAAAAAACGAAAAAAAAATTTTTTCCGCAAACTTAGACACATTTTCCATAAATATGAGCTACTAATGAATGTAAAATTCATTTTATTAATACTAAATGTTTAATTTTGAATAGAAATTCGCGTAATTGACTAATACTCAGTAGATACGTTGATTCATATGCTCATTTTAATTTACTTATCATGGAATTGGTAATGCAAAGTAAAGTTCCGAAAAAAAATAGGTTAATTAACGACATCTGGAGTAAAAACGTTATCTTGAAGAAAAAGTCATTAATATTAATCAATTTTGTACAAAGAATCAATCCACAACCTATTTTTTCCCTCGTGCAAACCTGAAAAAAAAAAAAAAAAGGTAAAAAAAGAGGAAGAGTAAACGATCGAGTGAAATGCACCGGCAAATTTCCCTTGGTCATCCTGTTAACGCAGATATTTCAAGTGCGAGCCCGCAAATAACAAGAACTCAATGTGTGTATTCCGGCACGGTGGCTTGGAGCGCGGTCAGCGCATTCGATGATCGGCGTATCGCGTCTCTTCGGAAATTACTCATTAATGCTGACGCACGCCGGACCAGCTTTCATTTGCCTCTTCTCTCTCTCTGATGGTGAACTTTTCTCTTTCTCCTTTCGCGCTGCCGATTCGTTTTAAATTAACAGCTCAAAACATTTAAATTGTTGCTCCTGTTTCCGCGAAACGCTCGATTTTCGGCAAAAAAGAAGCTTCCCTGTTATATTTTAGTGTGGAAAAAAAAAAAAATTAATAAAAGACATCCTTAACAGTGGAGTGTCATTTTAGAGATTTTTTGTTTACACTTATGAAGACGTTTCGTTTACATTTATACAATATGAAGTAAATATCTCCTTAACTCTTGTTCTTTTGTCGAGAAATTAATTGAAAAAGAGTATGATTGTTATCAGAGCACGAATAGGTCAATATAGTCATAACTTTATAGATGCTAAAAAGTATGCATTAGTCGTGTCAGCTACTACTTATGTTATTTTTTAGTATAAAAAATTTACAATTACTGTAAAGAGTTCAAATTAATGGAAAAAATGGTTCTAACCTTTCAAATTTCCATTTTCAGCCTGAGAATGTATAAAATTTTATAAATTGTACATACAATAACGTGGACATTTTGGATAATTTTTTATTTCAAACTGAAGCTACACTTGTCCGAGCAGTGTTTCGATTCAGTCATCTAAAAAACATGTGGAGCAAAAGAGGAAAAAAAGGGAAACACCACCGTCAAAAGGAAAAAATAAAGGATGAAAATAAAAAATACCAATGGTCTCGTACAGACGACGCCGCGAGCGATTCAAATGGTAATATTGAACCCAATTTCATTGGAAAAAGGAGTACGCGAGAGAGCATTTGCATCCTCTTCCTCTCTTTCCCCGTCACTTTTTCACATCCGAATATCATCGGTGCCCAAGCCCCGGGGCTCTGTTCGTTGCTCCGTTTCTACCGTCCGCTGGAAATTAACATGTGCGCTTGTGATCTCTGCAAAATACTGCCTGCTCAGATTTAAAAATATGCTCTGGCTGAAACAAAATTATAAACGAATCGCACGAAAAATGGTTTAAACAGCGAGATCTACTCTCTGCATCCTGATTACGTATCTGGAAACGTGATACATCATGTGTAAATAAACGTATTTAAAAAAAGTAATGTAATATTTGTTTATGTTGTATTTTCCATGGCGAGAATTTTAAACGCAAAAGCAATACATACTTTTTTTTAAATCTTGGAAGTAATCTTGGTGCGTAACTAATACATTCGTTTCCTCATGCTCGGTAAACTCCAACCTCATTTGAGACGATGTCTAGTACATCTGCATTGGGTATCCTATTCAAACTTGTGAAATAAATTTTAAATTTCAATTCAGAAAGCTCCGACATTGTACCAAACTGTCAGCAATTTTTGTCTCTAAGGAATGTCTGTCCCACACACATAGCATTACGAAAATATGGAATGGTCAGTTGGTTTACAATTTAGTATTATTTGTTAATTAGTATATCAACAATTATCTGCCCATCACCATTTATTGCATTGTCAGGTGGGTTGAGAAATGTTAATCCACTATTTTATTATTAACATCTAACTGATCATATAATAAATATTTTGTTTCAACAAAAATTAAAATAGAATGTTTGAAAGTACTTTCCAAGCTAATGAAACAAAGTTGTGAAAATTATAATCAAGTTTTATTAAAAGCAGTTTTACTTCCTAGTCAAGTATTTTTTACTTAACTGAAGGGTTCGACGTCATGTTAAGAGTAGAACTTCGAGTTCAGTGAACAAGATTACACAAGAGCTCATTATTTTTCTACCTGTTATCCACGTGTTAAATTGATTCGAAACTTTTTTCGGAAAATAGATCTCCTACATCACAAATAGACTATAGAGTATCGTTAAGAATAAATTAATTATAATTATCTAAGACTCACATATAGAGCAGCTACTTACGTCTTTCAAAAGTAACATATGATGTACTTCGTTATGAAATATTTGATTAATATCTATTACATCGTTTTTAACTATTGACATACAGATCATTTAGATAACCAAATTGCAGATTCAACTTTTCGGAGGGTATAATAAGCTTATAAATGTCTTCCAACTTGTCAGTAAGTTGACTTTGATACTGAAGTGAACATCTAGTTTGGAATGATGAAGTCCTATTTTTTAGTAACTTTTATCATACCTACTTTGGTAAACATTGGTAAGATACATTAAATTAGCCGAATTTTCATGTGCTTTATGTCAAGAATTTATTAAAAGTTATGCATTTGTTTAAACATTTTACAAAAATTGTTACTTAAACTTTATTAAAGTTCGGAAAATGAGAGGTCTTACGGTTTTTTGCGCAAAATTAGAAAGATGGTCAGACTTTTTTATTATGTAGAAATAAAATCAGTTACATTTATAGTTGACAAGTATTACCTAATATTCAATTATTTTTTTGCAAAAAAGATAATTGTATTTGAAAATGAAAAATCTTTGTTTGACGCTTGAAAAATGGATTTTTACTTCTTAATACATAATCGAGTGACTACTTCGCTGAGTCATTACTCTACTCCCACGTTTTATTCTGGAGTTGTTCACATAGATTAAGAATGTTTGTAAATGATGAATTGCACAATCAGTAGTACAAAAAATTTATTTATTTGTTTATTTTATTTTGTTTTTTTCTTCGTTTTGTCTTAGATGATGCATTTTTATCTTATAAGTCAGTTGAATTTAAAGGGGAGGTTAATGAATCGGCTTATGAAAATTTGGAATTAGGTTTTTAAGCAGCTTTATTTTCGGGTTATCTTTTACTTTTATTTCCGTAGTTCTATAAGTTCTTTTTCACCATAAATTATTTTTAAAAGTTTTTGAAAATGAAATTATTCTACTTATACTGCAATTTTTCTCTATTTTTCACTAAATAAAAATAATAAACTTTTTTTTTACATTTTTCGCAATGACTGATAATCAAAGGAATTTTTACTATAACTAGACACTAGTGTCGAAAAAATATGTCATGTGCATAATTTTATAGATCACTTTCTGTAATTCCAAATGGATATTTAATTGTCAACAGATGATACAAGTCGATTGAATGTTGATTTTTTTTATATTGAATAAAATTAGTACTTATTTGTTTAAATTAGGGTTTCCAAGCATGTCTGTTCGTGCAAGTATCAGATCAAAGCGCATGATTGGCGGACACAAAACAACAATCAAAGAGCACCCCTATCAAGTAGCAATTGCGGACGAAAATCTCGGTTACCGATGCGGTGGAGCTATAATTTCGAAAAATTATGTTTTAACAGCTGCTCACTGTATATACAAGAAAGCTTCCGGCTACACAGTTAGATCGGGATCTTCATTCAAAGACGAGGGTGGCATCTTGCACTATATGGTCAACGTGACGGTGCACAAGTTGTACAGTGAAAACAAGTATTTTAACACGGACTTTGACATTGCTGTAGTCCGCGTGAGCCCACCCTTCAAATACGATGACACTTGCCAGCCTATCCCTTTGAACGATCATATCGAACGTGACAAACCCGTTGATAAATTTATCATGGCTGGCTGGGGTGCTCTGAATCACATGAGACATATCCCAAAACAATTGCATTCCATGGAAATTCGTGGGATCGCTAAAAAAACGTGCGACGAATCTTACGCAAAGTTCGGTGGTATACGCGATGGTCAGATATGCGTAGGACATTTTGGACAGCGCGATAGAGATATCTGCTGGGGAGATTCTGGGTCTCCGTTAGTTTCAAGAGGCAAAGTGTTTGGAATCGCCGCTTACACCGAGGGGGATTGCGGACTTCACGACTATCCGACGGTTTTTACGGAAGTGGCCTACTTCCTCGATTGGATAAAAGAACGTGTCGAGTTCGACCCTTAATATGGTTACATTTTTTTGATAGCTATTTTTCGTGTGAAATCAAGGATTTTTCAATAATAATGTAATATGTCTTCCCGTAATAATTGACGTACCGTATTTTTTTTTAATTTATCAACCCTCTTTGTGATACAAAATAGTCTTGGTATTGGATGATTAAATGCTTTCTGTGAAAAAAGATGTTTTTATCATATGACTTTGGTTAATTTATACATCCTATATTTTGTTTATTAACAATGTTTTTCTGCGTTTTTTAATAGAATGTTGATTCGAAAAGTCTTTTTTTTTATGTTTTTGACTGAGTATTTTATGAATGTATTTTTTCTTTGCGTACGTCGAGAAATGTTGTTGATATTTTTAATAATTTATTTGGCCACAAAGGGTTGTATGTGCAATGTTAGGACTCGACCGTTTATTTAATTCATTTAAAAAAAATTTTATGAAGTCACTGATAATGTCATAGTGAATTGCTGAAATATCGGACAAATGGAATACTTTTTAATAATAAATAGTCGTGTCAACCATATTGTCAATCATTTTTATATTTAATTCATATAAGGAATATATGACTTGACAAATGAACCTATGTAAATCAGATTGTAAGTTAAATTCAATAATTATAAAAATCAATCATAAGTTGAGGTAAAAAAAATTAAAAAATAAATTCTAAAAATATACAGAGTTTCCCTTCTCTACGGATTAGGTTTAATAACTGAAAAAATTCTTATGTATTACTTATAAACTTAGAGATTACTTGGGGTTAGCGTGCCAGCAGACTAACTAAAGAAACTCGAGGGAACGTGGGTTAAATCCCAACGTAATGTTTTTCTTCGAGTTTCTTGACAATTAGTATACCTAAAATACCGAAAAATTACATATCTAATTTTTAAAATGATCAGTAGATTTTTACGAGTGATGTCTGGACCTCCAGAGGCTTCCGTGTCCCAGATAATATTGTATCATAATATACTGGTTATAATTGTAAAATTTATATTAATGTTATAAATAATTACAACCATTTAAATTTTGCGAGGGTGAAAATTCGACGAATTTCAGTAAATTTAGTTATGTTTATTTATTTTTTCTTTCTATAAATCTTTAATAGCCTACTGGTCTGGTAGAAAATTTTTCGAAAAAATCCGCGTATTTTCTATGTTACAAAAGGGTTAGATAACACTATACTGAATACATAACACTAAACTGTCTTAAAATAACAAACACAGCATTGGCTTACATCTTTAAAAAATAGCATACTATGTACTTTGTAATTAAATATTTTATTAATTGTGCTATTTTACCGTTTTCAATCATTGATGCACTAAATGAATTAATATCCGAATTACCGATCCGACTATCGAATATAATGAGCTTGCGAATGTCTTCCGACTTATCCGTATGTTATCTTTGACATTGAAATAAAATTTACATTTAAAATCATGAAGTTTCATGTTTACCAATATTCGTTATAGCTTCTTTTCATACATTTGGTTTAAAGAATTAATTAATAAATTATAATTATCACCAACTCCAATAAACGTTCCATAACTATTAGAATATGTTATCAGGCTATAATATGTTACAATTGTGTAGCACTACTAGATAGATAAGCGTCAAAAAGATGATTTGTAAATGTTGACACTACTTAGACAATCTGGAAAATCCTTGACATTTTATTTATGTGTCACTAAACTGTTGCATAATTGTGACTTGGCATAGAGGTAGTTGTTCAGGTCACCTGTCAATTCTTATATCGCGAAATTATAAAATTGATTTTTCTCAATAATATGAGTTACTTCCTCAAAATATCTTGTATTTAAGTACTTAAATTTTATTGAAAATTTACTTCAATCCAATTTTAAGATACAACTAAAACTGCTAAAGTTAGTAAAAAGCTAATGGTTTCCATTTCACAAGTCATTTAACGCAAACGAAATTCACAACTTGTAATCTAACAATTGGGTTGGTTTGTATAAAGCCACCCTTGAACTACTTGCAAACCTATTGCTTTAAGTTTGTATGTATAACAATCCAATAAATCACAAACTTTTTGTTTCTTGTTGGAATTAGGTGAATTATGAAAACATTGAAATCTTAGTTAACGACTTTACATGTACGAAGGTTTGTAGGCTGTCCGATTTTAAAATACTAACTTAAAAAAATGTTTGTGTTCTAAAGGTACTAGGCAAGTGTTTTTTCATTTCTGTCAAGTGAAACAATTAAAATTTTTTATGCCACAAGACGCTTATCGGAAGAACAGGAAAATACCGCCAAGATAAGGTTAACAAACTTACCTCAATCCATTTACTAAAAAGAGCTCACTAGAAAATATAAAAATAAGTAAGTTGGACTATTTTTCAACTTTGTCTCTGCTAGTGAGTAGGTTTTTATTCAAGAGTGATTTTGCGGTTTCTTCAATTAAACCTATAACATAATAATTAACTGATATAAACCTGTCTGTTTGTTTATAATGTTAATATGCGTATTCGCTGTAATATTTTTATTAAGTGACGTAGGTAAGTGGAAGGCAACTCAAAATCATTATTATAATTTAAAAAGAAGTCTTTTTTTTTAACATTTAATTTTTTTACTTTCATAGCAAAATGTAAGTGCTGCTGAAACGCCCGTACTTGAAATATTTGAAACATTCGACAAAAATACATCTTTTATTGTACTTCCGTTTTTGAGAACTACTGCTTCAAAGAAGTGCCTTTTTTTTTTTGTAAAACTGACACATAGTCCTTTGGCAATATATTTCAAACTATCCAAAAACACGATTTCGTACTGTCTAATCATGAAATTGGCTTTTACTAATACATTTTAAAAAATCCTACTTCTTCACGGTAATAGTAATGTTAAATAAAAAAAAAAAAAAAAATAAAAAAAAACAAGTAAACGCATGCAATCACATTATAGAATAAATCTCATTTTCTATCCAGCGCCTCCATACACAGCTGCCGGTGAAAATATCAGACCGAAGAGAATGATCGGTGGGCGGGATACCACAATCGAAGAGCACCCCTACCAAGTGGCAGTTGAATACGACAATTACGAATACAAATGCAGCGGTGCTATACTCTCGAAATACTACGTGCTAACGGCTGCTCACTGCATAAACGTTACGGCCAATGAGACGAAAATTCGTTCTGGATCCTCCCTGAGAAGTGAGGGTGGCATCTTGCACGATGTGACCGACGTGAAGGTGCACAAGTTGTATAGCTTAAACAAATATTCCAACTCGGACTACGACATCGGTGTAGTTCGTGTGGATCCACCGTTTAGTTACGATGAGACTCGCCAGCCTATTCCGCTGTATGAGGATGCCGTGTCCAGCAACTTCACGACCGATGAAAAACTCGTCATTTCTGGGTGGGGTTCTATGGACCATGACGAAAATCTGTCGGACCAATTGCAGACGATGGACGTTCCTTGGATCAGTAAAAAATTGTGCAACGAATCTTACGCAAAGTTCGATGGTATACGCGATGGTCAGATATGTACGGGGTACTTGGGAGAACGAGACAAGGATATATGTAGTGGAGATTCTGGAGCCCCGTTGATTTTTCAAGGTAAAGTTATTGGCGTCGCTGCTTACACCGAGGGGAGATGCGGACGTCTCGACTATCCGGCGGTTTACACGGAAGTGGCCTACTTTCTCGATTGGATAAAGGAACACGTGGAGTTCGACGACTGACAAAGTCCAGCTGGCGTCCATTATGTCACTCAAATCCTTTAGGGTGACTGTGGACTGTATTACTGGGACTGAATGTTGTGTTGAAGAATTTTCACAAACAGCATGGTCACATATGTATTTGCGAATACGTTTAAAATAGAAATCCAAAACAATGTATGGAAATAATGTTCTACGACTAGTAAATAGTTCTATCTACGATAGAGTATTCCTTCCCAGTCCAGAATTTTGTATAATTTCTGCATTTAATTTTGTTTCAAACCAAGTCTTTTGTAAGTATAATTTACGCTCTCACTAAAGGACGTTAAGAAAGATCTATTTTACCGCAACAGTTGTTTCCAAATAAAAATTTGCTGACTTCTCATAACAATTTTTATTGCAAATAACATGATAATTACTATAATGATCAATGAAAAACTAAATTATCTAACAATGGCGTTTCTCACGTTAAATTATAAATCATCTTTACAAGTACAAAATGATAAAACTTTTTCATAGTACAAAATATAATCATCAAAAAAATCTTTATTCAATATATGGTTGATTTAAAGCTAGGTTGATTAAACACGTTAAAAAGTAATTTGATGATGTTTAATTAGAAACAAAATTTCACTACCTTATATAGAAAATTTCCTCATGCATTTTGTTGTCATCAATGAATGAATATCTTTCTTTGAAGTATCAAAGTTGATTAAACCAAAAAATTCACCTCAACGCTACTTTGACAAAAAGTTCTCGTTAGGATCTATTATTTTGCGCAAAAAATTTTCGAACCATCGCTCAGTCTATTTCTACGTAATTTTTAATCCAAGGAAGGAAGTACGCAACCTCCGTAAACACCGATGGATAACTCCGTTGTCCGCAGTCACTTTCGATGTATATGGCCACACCAATGAGCTTCCCATCGTACGTCAAAGGACTACCAGAATCACCGTAGCATAGATCTTTGCCCAGTCCACTAACGTACCCGGCACATATCTGGCCTTCGTATATACCCCCAAACTTCTGGTAAATAGTGTTGCAGGTCCTCTTGCCGATCAGGGGTACTTTCAGTAGCTGCAGCTGGTACGTCTCTGTGTCGTCTGAACCAGTAGGCGAGCTCCATCCCCAGCCGGAGACAAGAGCTACACTGTTCGGCTCGAAATCCTCGGGATACACTTTCCCATACAACTCGATCGGTTTACACAAGTCACTGTACACAAAGGGCGAATTCACGCGAACCAGCGCGATATCGAAATTTGTATTGTTGTACCGGTTGCGTCGGTAAGACAAGTGTGTTATTATTTCCACGATCTCATAGACGCTTCCGTTATAATATTTAGTCGATGTACCACATCTGATGGTGTAGTTCTTTGAAGTTTCATGCTTATTCTGATCTATGCATTGAGCTGCTGTGAGCACGTAGTGCTCGGAGACGATTGACCCGCCGCAAATATAGAAGCCCTCGTGTTCGATGCTTACTGCGTACGGACGATCTTTGATGTCTGCGTCTTCTCCGCCGACCACGCGTTTTTGTCGTAGCGGCACTGATGACGCTAGAAAAACAAAAAAAAATTGGACCTAAAGTTCATTGGATAATAATAACGTACAAGTGAGAAATCTTTTGATTGCATAAATAGAAATACATATTTTTAAGAATGTAATAAAAAATTAATTAATGACGTTAGTGATGGTTTACATTTAAACTTTGCTCGGTATTTACTGTGCACTGTTTGCTATGACTTGATTAATTAACTTGTTTAACAATTAAATGATGTCTAGAAAAATTTTTTTCCAACCCTCGATTAGTTTAATAATTATAAGAAAATTACCATTGGCTGTTAACACGGTACATGTCAGAAAAAACAACAGGAACATGTTGTGTGAATGATGTTTCAATACTTGATAGATCTCATCATCTGATCTTTGATTTACAACACTTGCTAGCTCTGCGCAGATTTATGACGCAGTTTAGCTATGACGTAATTAAGAACAATTCAGCGTGAGCTTAAAAAGAAAGATAATTTGACGTATTAGTACGGATGATAATTTTTCCTTCTTGCTATGTAGTTTTCTTATCAAAACATAACTTGATTACTTTCGTTATAATACTTCAGAACGAAATAATTAGAATTATAAGTATTTTTTTAGAATAATTTTAAATTAGATGAAAACCGTACACATATCGCGTCTACGAATGATTTAGTTGATTACGTAAATGTAAAACAAGTAGAAATTAATTAATACTTATAGTAATGTATGAAAAAGTGTTTAAACAATCTATTTTTAATAAGTTCCTCTATGTGTAATTGGAAGTGATGTTCTTTTATTCGTGTTTTTGAAGAAAAGCATTATTTTGTTTGTTCATCACGTGGATGAACGTGTATCTTCTACTTTCTTTAAACGATAAAACAAATTCCTGACCTTAGCGGTTATGCTGACTAACCTTTTTGCATGTTTCATTAAGATAAAATTGAGGATAAAATTATGACACAAAAATGAGATGAAGTACAGATTTACTTCTTGTCGGTTCAGAAACCAAATTATTTAATCGTTTTTTGACATCGGTATAATATTTTCCCCCGGCTTTTTGTCAAATTAATCAAATCAAACTAATACCCATACGTATATAACTCGGTCGTCGTAACGCACGAGGATGATGCGCGTTTGACACGAAAAGAAGTAACACGTATTCACAAAAGGAAACAATCAAGCCACAAAGTTTTTTTCATAAAGCTCACTCGAGCTAATTACAGCGCTACAATTGTATTACATTTCAGGGCGAATGCCTTCCAAGGCCGAAAAGCACAAGGGAAACGGACAGTAGCGCGCGCCCATGGAAATTTACTGCTCCGGTTGCTCGTCGTCATAGTCCCGGCTGGAAAAC
Organism: Copidosoma floridanum; assembly: GCF_000648655.2. The sequence continues at coordinate 281,105 of NW_019379537.1, forward strand.
CACACGTCGCAATTACTCCTTTCATTTCGTGCCCTTTGACACCCTTGACACACGCTGAAATTCCGCAACCACCGGCGGAGCGCGGAGAGGCCGCAAAGAACCGGTGGGTCGCGTTAATGTAATTAAATGTAATGAGCGGCGTGCATCAGCTACGTGGCGAGCCACCGGAAATGAAACTCGCTCGGACGACTCTCGCGTAGGTGTGTGTGTGTGTCTTGTTATTATTATTACGTCCACATGAATATGCACACTTTGTCCAAAGGTATCGCCTCCTCATCCTCGACGATGTGCACCATGACACGCGTCCTTGCGCTCTTACACGCTCGGCCAGTGTGGGATAATTTTTTGCACAATCGGTTTGGCGAAATCGCGCCTGCGAGGACGTAAGAGGCGCGAATTGTCTTGTCGCCCCTTCTCCAGTTCCGCTTGTTATTTGTGCAATATGCTGCACGTACGTGTATTTAACATTAAGTTATATTGTGATCCGAGTCAAAAGATAATGAAACCTCTTTCTCTTTTGTCCTCAAATAATGACATTATCCCTTCTCCAGTGGCGTGAGAAATACCTTGGAAATATTAAATATTAGTATTATTGCACGTCGAGAGATCAACTGTTCGCTTGGTATAAACTTTTTATCAANATTAAGGTGTAAAAATAGTCATTTCTCTGCTATATATAATAAAAGATTTAGGAGTACTAAATAATTCTTAACATACAATTATACGCAGGTCTTACGCTATGGAATTCAAATCTTTTTTCAAAAGACTGAACGAAGAGAACACTCTTCAATAAAAAAATAATTATTATTATAGGTTGTAAGGTATTTAAATGCACTTGCAGTATCGTAGGTGTGATGGAATAACTGCATTTTTCTAAGTATTTTTTTCTTAAAAATAACTTTAACGAACTTAACAACGTTTTGAACTCCCCAATAAATTTTTTTACAGTATTCAACATTATTTTGATAAACACTTAATATTCTGGTGATCAGAGTATGAGTTATGCCTTATATGTAGAAGTGTAGTTTTTTTTTGTAAAGTTAGCCAGTACTTCAAATCTGCATGAAAATGTTTGCAAATCATTTTTTTTACCCGTACAGCCAATATTTTTGAAGAATGTTTTTTATGTGCCTCTTTTTTTGACACATACATTGAAAAATAATGTGTACTTTTTTTTCTTTTCTTTTAGGTAAGTTCCAAATCACATTACACAAAACTACACTTTCATCGACTGCCTCGTAAGTACAATATTCATTAAAAACTACTACTATTTTGGTACAAATGATACGATTAATAAAATAAAAATATTAACTTTAGTTTAAACTAATTTTACCAAGTAACTTTGCGCGTCAGATAAGGTATTTTGTTACTTTATTAATATCACAGAAAATTCAAGTTTCGTAATTTCAAAATAATAAAAAATATTTTATGAAATCTGTAGAAATTAATAAACATAAAGTATTCATTTACAACCATCTATACAATAAACACGCAAAAGACCACATTATTAAATATCTAGCTTGATTTACGGTATTCTCCTTTACTGAACTTATTCTGAACTACTTGTATTCGCTCCGTGCATAACCTGCAAAAATTGGAACTTCGACACTCAATTCGCATTTAAAACATGTGTATTAGTCGACACTAGCGTCAAACTTATAGATCAGATTGGGTGTCAAAATTTTAAATACGAAATAAGTTTAGAAGCTTCAATTTTTGCCGTTTGTGCACAGAGCGAATCCTGTCATTAATAATTACATTTAGGTACATGTTCCCTCTTTAAAATACACAACGTGTGAAGAAGATACATTGTAATGAAACAACTGTAAAGCAAAATCAGTTAACAAAATTGTTGAAATTTAGTGTTTATCACAAACTGCATTTATTTTTATTCTTCTCATTTTACCACAAACTTTCATTAAGTAGAGACGCAATCTATTCAACACTTGATGTGATTCAAGAAAAATTATATTCCTATAGGCAATCGTACTTCTGATTGCGCTTAACTTCACCAGAAAAAAAAATTTAGAACATTTCCACAACCTCGGTCACTCAATTGGACCCCCCTCCCCCAGCGAGCTAAATAGAGACCCCATAAAAAAATAGGGCCTTGAAAAATTAACGCCCGGTCCTTCGGGAGTCCCGAATGGCTCTTACGAGCTTGCGATTACCCGACAGCTCTCTCAATAATTCACCCCCATTCTCCCCGTGAAATTCGCGCCCGCGTTGTGTATTATTTAGTCGCTCGCGCGTGTCTTTTTTCTTCTCCCTACTCTTTCTGTTCTTTAATAAGCCGCGTAATTTTCGCGCCGCAGTCTCTTATATGCACCAGGGGGATGAAAATTTTCAAGCACACTTCGAGGCGATAAAATGGAGGGGGCGCCGCAGAGTTTATTAATTAACAGTCGTAGCCGAGTCGCCGGGGCTTTTCCTGTAGACGAGAGGAGAAGCGCCTGCATATTTCATCTGCGAGGCGAGGAGTAATCGCTGCTTAGCCTCGCTTGATCACTCATTTAATCGGGAAGTGGGTGTAGGTGCAGTGGCTGCTGGATGTGGTTGATGGCTTATTGGGTGTATGTTTTTTTTTTTTTTTNTCAAAAATATCGTCTTAGCCCCAGGGTCTCTGAAGATAAAATTATAAGGAAATTTTTTTCAGTCTTCAAAAAACTTTAAGAGATTTCCAAGTCATTAAAAGTCTTAAATGATATTGAAACTTTTAATACACTTTCATAAAATTTTTTGTCAACATTTAAAAGGTTTTACGCGATTTTAAATAGCTGTGAAAGTCTTACGATTTGAATAGTACTTAAAAAACGCCAAACACATCCTCAACGAATTACATGATTAGTGGTTTAGCCAACAGCTAACACAGTATCGACTTCTCTTTTGGATTATCAGCTCGTCAAGACGAAAAAAAATTTTACCAATAGTAAATTAAACAATATTCATCCAAAAATCATGGAAAATATCAGAGAAGCGTAAAATTTGAGCTTGTCCTAGAAAATCATTAGGATTAGAAAATAGAGAAGTGCAAGAAGTAGGAACGGCTATGTCTACACACGCAAACGGGCTCGTTCGCTCGACTAACCGATCCTCTTCAGCCCCAACGATATCACAAGTGTATACTAGCAACAGGCCACCGATACCCACGCTCATTCGCAGTGTTAATTGCGCGTGAGCTGCTGTGCGAGGCCAAAGGGTTTAATGAAGCTCTCTTTCTCTCCACGCGAGCACACAGAGAAGGAAATAACAGCTGGTGCGTGTGTGTATACGTATGTACTCCGCCGCGGTCGCCGCAAAGAGAATCGCTTGGATGTACACCGAAGCATGGAGAGTAAAGGGTAGAGAGGCGCAGTGTGTAGTGGTATACGTATGATGCACTGCTTTCGGCGTGCTCGGTATTAGAATGTCTTTTGTGGGTATTTCACGAGTTGATTCACTTGTGGGTTTGGTAGTGATTTTTTTTTTTTTTTTTTTTTTTTTTTTTTTTTTTTTTTTTTTTTTTTTTTTTTTTTTTTTCTTTTTTTTTTAGCATTTTAGATATTTATTGATAGTTCTTCGATTGGTAATGGTGATGGACGAATAGATCGTTTGTATAAGTTGAGCTTGATCCGTGTTTTGTGATGATTTTTCGAATGAATTTTGACGCTGAGAATACATACGAGTGTTAAAGGATAGAATTAAAAACCCCAAATCTCATAGGTAATTGAGTCTATGGTCTCAAATAAGGACGTGGTTTAAAAAAAATATTTCCTTGATTCACTCTCAAATCATACTTTTTCATGTCACTAAAGTCATACACACACCAGCCGCTCCTATTACAATTCCTACATTAGTCTTACTACATGATTCTTGCTAAACATATGTAACTCTCGATGGATAAAAATGTGGAATGATTTGATCGAGCTTATGGAAAAAGGTTCAGAGTAAGTAGGTTTCATTAAAAAAAAATTATATTAATTTTTATAGAGGTTGAAAAACATCCAAAGTAATGAAGCTTCAATCCACTTAATGTCTATTTAAATAAAAATTTTCTGGTTTACTTGAGGACAGTTGAATTTTTTAATAGAGCACATCACATCAAATTAAAAAAAAACCTCCCTATGAACCAATATATGCCCAGTTAAATGCATCAACACTAACGTCAACACACATTAATCCCAACGAAAGCATGAAATATTTTTAAATACAAGCGACTGTAAGTTAGTTCTTTTTAATAATATACTTTCTTTATTACGAGGTACCAAAAATCATTCCCTAAATTTTCATAAAAATTTCTGTACTCTTCTCTCGAAAGCAACGGCTCGAAAAAAAAAAAAATAATAATAGTAATAAGACCGTAAAAACTATATATTTCAGGAAACTTGAACCTGTCGTCAGTAATGTTTACCTTTCAAACCGGTAATTATTGTCATGAGTAAAATAGTAAAATGATTTATTCTATTTCAGCACTATGGTTGATTAAATGTAAAACACACATCTTCCATAAGCTACCGTGACTCATAAGCATTGCAAAAGCAGTCATTTTTACCCTCCCCCCCAATTTATTATACACTCATCGCATCAATACACATTAGAGTAACGTCTTTCCCAACCACCAATCTTTATGTTCTCAATACACTGTAAAGTCCCCAGTCTCACGGTCGCGGTGACAGTTTCAAACACGCGTTACAACCGAGTAACAATAAAGTTCTAATCAACGTCACAACACGACAGCATCCCCGTGCACGGGCAGGAAAAAGAAACTGTCCCTAAACAACGCCTTGTCATAACCCTCCCATAAAACATCCACTCAGAGCGCATCAACGAGCGTACTCGAGCGTACGTGCATATAAACCCGGTCCAACGGAGGAGGGCCCCTACATAATAAACGCTGGTGCAATCCCCCCCTCCCCCCAAGCCCCGCCCATGTCATTAACTTCCGTGGCTCGTAAACGCTTTTACGACTCATTTGCATCGCGAGCCGCGTCTGTCTTTAAAGCTGAACCCTAAAGTCCGGCAATTAAAATCGTCCACCGAACCTCCTCGGTTGCCATGCGCGCGTTCTTCTCTTTACGGCTCTCGCTCGTGTATATATATGTGTACGTATTCCAATATAGAGACATGCATATTATTCTGCGTGAATCGAGAGCGCCCCCCCCCCCCCTTCGTCTCACCATAGAGATATGAAAATTTGGTCGTTCGCTTCTATAAGTGGGTATGCGCGTACGGATCCGTTGTCTCTAGGGTTAGTCGAGGAGGATGGGGTTACGGTTCGATGGTTATAGGCTCTTTCCGGGAATATTGAGGAATGCGTCGACGGTGGATGTGCGGAGGATACGGCACGCGTTCGTTTATGGCGTTTCTGATTGGACCATGTCATCGTTAATTTTAATATAAACCTCTTGGGCCTCGAGGAAACTCTCCTCGGCAGGTGAAATTTTTAGCAAGGTATTTCTTTGCGTAAAGAAAAAAGGTTGATGTCCAAGAGGGTACATTTCTCAAGCTTGGATATCAAAATACAGGTAAGATACAAACCCTTCTTGTGTAACAGGTTACTAAGGGCATTCAGTGAATCAGCGATAATTTCTACCTTACCGACGGATATACCTCATTACATTTTTATTAATAAATAACTTTATCGCTAATTTTCCGTAAAATGATGAGAACAGGCACAAAGCAGGTACTTTCCGGAATCGTTCATACCTACATTTATCATGATCCATTGAGAATTGAAGTTAAAAGGTTGCAGCACGTGATTGTTACATCTTAGACTTTAAGTGTCTTGGTAGTTTTTGACGATCACGCATTGCTACTTTTTTGAGTCAATTATTAATAGATTATAATAATTTTAAGCTTGACTGATTCCTCAAAGTGTCAGCTTTGTACCTCTTTTTATAATTTTGCTTAAAATTAGCTTCGAAATTATTAATTAAAGAAAATATGAGATAAATCTGTAGGTAAGGTAGAAACTATCACCGATTTTCTGAATTCCCTCTTGGATATCAGTAAAAACAAAGTAACGTATTCGTAAATTAATTTCATAAGTGTATTTTGCAGAACGTGGGCGCACAAAGCCATAGGGTAAAAATATGTTGATGCCATAACCTCAAATAATTATTTATCCTAATCTTTGAACTGTACCTAGTAATAATTGAAAATTTGTTTTCAATCGACGCTATTAATTCCCACTTGAATCTTATTTCATTTTCTTAATTCAAATTTTTTTTCTTTGACAGCACTTCTATCTTGATAAAAAATTAGTTACATCTCAAGTGTCAACCTTTAAATGTCATCGCTAAATTTGTAGATGGTAAAATTGAATAAAATAATACGTTCAGAAACACATCACCGCACATTTTCAACGATCAAGTCCCAACAAAGCCCCAGAACTGTCAGAAACTGTCGCAAGACGCGGAGAGATTCGGCTAATATTTTCAAGGCGCAATTTCTCGTCGGCGGTTTTCGAGTATCGTTCCACACGCAACCTCGCACCTGCATACAGTTGCGCTATCGAAACTCCGTGGAGCCTTAGCTAAAAAGTGGCTGACGCGAAAATTGGATTTCTTCGCGCGACACCTTATCAACGACTCTCGGTGCGTGCGTGGACGTATTATACGTGTATACATATACCCATATAATCGTCCCTCCAGCTTATTACCACTTTCCTCGGCGATAGACTTGCTATTTTGTGCCAAAGTTTGAATGCACGGTATTGTGCTTCGCTGAAACGGGGCGTATTGCGACGCGCAATATTCGAGGTAGGGGGTGACGAGTGATTTTCACGTTCCTTTTTTGATCAGTTCAGAGAGTTGCGCGAAACGACCGGGGGAGAAAAGTTTTTTTTTTTTCTACACTTGGGCTCTCTTTGGTGTTGTGAGAGTTTTTTTCGATCCAGAGCTCTTAGAAGTGAGATGATTACTTTTTGACTTCGACATTGGTAATAGTGGCCATATCGAGTTGACAACTCCGTGGTGAGTTATTAGTTGCGAATAATTCAGTGCTCCCTAAATATTTGCTTATTCTATTTGTACTATAATTCATATAATAAAGTGATAGGCACGTATTTTTTTTCATTTTTTTTATGTTAACAAGAACCGACGGAGATAAAAAGACTTTAAACTTGTCCATGACTGAACCAAACTTTTTGGTATACTTTATCTTCATAAATTTTGTTTTTTCCCAAAAAAATTTATGTTTATTAACAATTGGTAGCCAGTAGGATAAATAGTATAAACGTTTAAAAATACGAATACAAATCCGTCTTTTAGGGTAGTGGTGATTGTATAATGAGACATGAAATATTGATAAACGATTAAATATAAGAAAAAGGCAAACACGAGCAAACATTAACACCATCATTTGTTGATAATTTAATTGACCTAATGGACTTTTTCCATAGAAACACTAAATTAGCCGATTTTTTTTTTTTTTTTTTTTTAATTATAATTCACTTATCGAAAAGACATAGCGCAAAAAAAATTTTCCACAACTTCTCTGTCGTTCAAACATGCCATCATTTTTTTTGGTTTAGATCTATATTTTTACTAGCCCCGCTGGGCTCGGTCGGATTTTACGCAGGCATTTCACCTAAACGCCTCCGTCGTTCGATCGCCTGGTCCTGAAACCAGATCCCGGAAAATCCAATACACCTGAGGCGAATGACTGAGTGGTGGGGCTCTCTTTTCCTTTTTTACACACTGCCCATCAGGAAAAAAAGCTACTCGAGGGTCGGCGATTTAAGGCCAACCTTTTTCTGTTACCCTCTTCCCCCCCCCCCTTTCTTTCTTTCTTCGAGCTTACCTCTTTGTGGCGTTACTTTCTTACGCCGTTCCTTTATAGAGACGTTCGAGTGGATAAGTGAGCTGCTTAGGAGGGTTCTGGTAACGGTAAATCACAGAGTTAATTTTTCCAGCACAACCAGCTTGATTTTGTACAACTTTTTTTGACGCATTTTGTGTTTTATGGATTTTATTTTATTTTATTTTTTTTTTTTTTACAAATAGACTACATTATTCACAAGTATATAAAGCTTACTAATAATTGTCTTTTTACTTTGAAAAAAATCTCATACCTACTCGTTGATATATGTACACTTTGTTGTGAATGGAATGCAATGATTTACATTTGGATATAAATTATATATGTATGTATACGTAATTGAAAATGTGTAAAGGCCGTATTACTTATGCTATTGATTATATTTTTGTACATGTATTTTAAAGGCATTGTAAATTCTAAAACCGATCAAGATAGAGTACAGTTTAAAAACTTCTATCAACTTTTTTAATTACTCTATAAAGCATCCTTAAAGTACTTAAAAATAAGAAATTTGATTCATCGTAGTGGGATTATTTATTATCAACTTAGCAGTTCTTCTAGTTGTATTGGAAAAAACTTTGATAAGCGTTATAATTTTTTAGTTCCTTTTTAAGCGATTGTTTTTATCTTTATTTTTGTTCGCATGATTTTTTGTATAAACATTATTTATACGGATTTACATAAAATATTGTCTTAAAGTAGTAGCAAAGATATGTTTACTTCTAACTGTTAAAATTTTTAAGAACTTTCTTTCCATCAGTAGAATAATTTCGATTATCTTCTATAGTTATTTGTTTTTATTGTTAACGTAATTTATTCCTACAAAATTTGTATCATCATGAAAATGATACATTTGTTATATCAATCTAAATATGTTTAAAAAAAATTGAATAGCACAAGTACAAAAAATTCGCTTTATGCAAAGATAAATAAAATAAATGAAAACATAATTCATATTTCTTATCACAAAAAAAAAAAAAAAAAAAATAGTAATTAACCACACTAATAGTGTAAATGTTTTTTTCCTTACATGTAAAACATAGCTGATAGCATGAGTGATGACGCTGCTCATTTACGTTCGCGCTACTACTTTAGGTAGACAAAATTCGCTAAATATTCACAAATATAAATATTTCATGTACATCAGCTTTATATTTTAAATATTGTAAAAATGTGAAAATTCTTCGGTTACAAAAAAAAATTCAAATTCACGTCTCATGCTACTACTACTTGGTACTCGACATTTCATTAGTCGATGGTTTCAAATTGTTAGCCGATGGCGTTTCGCTTTACCAAATAAGAGCTGCTTGATGTCGGAATGAAAAAGCTCTAGAGCAAATCAATTGCGTGGTACTTGAACTTTTGCCTTTTTTCATCGCCTAAAGCGATAATTTTCAGAACACGATCGGGTACATTATGGAGCTATTTGTACTAATGCCTTTTTTCTGTTCATCGCTACAAGTTACGTTATCTTTTTTTTTCTATGGATTTTTTTAGCCTATTTTTAAAGTAATTTCTAAATTAAGGTTGGTACTAATAAGCCTAGTCAAAAATTGTTACTCTACAAAAAAATATACGTCCTAAAATTAAAAAAAAAAAGTTAATAAAACACTTTTCATTTTTTTTTTAATAAGACAAATTTAGTTAACAAAAAAAATTCATGTAGTTATAAATCATTAATCTTTTGAACAATTAAACATTTGTTGTTGTAGAATTAGATTACTTTTATTTAATTTTCTGTTTTTCCAATAAAGAAGTATGGAATTAGCATACAATTATTAAATACTAAAAATGTTTTATCATTTTTTATTGCTACGTATATTTTTTTGAGTTTTAAAAAAAAGTATACATACTATAATTGTTAATATGTAGTTAAAAATTACATTACAGGTAAAAGCCAACAATTTTCGCGCTTGACGCAAAGATCGTCTAAAAAATAATGATAATGTACAGAAAGTTATTTATTCCTTAACTTGAAAATTGTTAACTGCAAGTATGTCTATCGTACAAACTTTTTGATCAGTAACTCTAAGAAACGTAAAAGAAAAGTGTTGTCATTCTGGTTATCTGTTCCTCGCGTCTCTGAATCAACTATATAATAGTAAATAAAGAAAAAAAATCAAAAGTATAAAACATGGCATCTGTCAGAGATGACTGAAAGTGTATATATATATCTGCTCGATATGTGCTCAGTTCCTCAAAGGCCCTGTACTCAAACTCGAAACTTGTATAAAAAACGAACTACCGTCTTTCTCTCTTTTTTTATTTCGGAACTTCGACGGATCGCAATTTCGCCTTCTTGCAAGCTTGCTTATTGGCATATGCTACGCGCTCGGGAACTCATCGAACTTTTCCTTTCCAGGATGGATTTCCTGATTTCGCGTCTTAAATACGCGCGCCCAACACTTTTTACATATCTGTTTTAGCGTTTGACGATGTGCGTTTTCCAAAGATCTTTGAGTCTTTGATACAGGTGATGTGTTTTTAATACATTTTTTTTTTTTCATTCGACACAAGTTTAAAAAACTTTTTGCCACTTGCAAAGAGTTTGATAATATTCATGTTATGTTGCATCATTTAAATAGTAATGGATTATCATACATTGTAATAAATAACTACAACAATGTTTTATCATATCATATGTATTAACGATTTGCTTCATTTAGTATTGTTCAATGGAAACTTGAATTCTTTTGTCTGTGAAGAATTAAACTCATACAAAAAAAATGATTTTAGAATGTAGCGTAATGCTTATCAATCATAGGATAATTTTTCTTTCTATTTGCAGAATAAATTACTAACTAACCGTGGTGGCACTTGCGCATTAAAAAGCCTTTTTTTCCTGGCCACTCTATCAAACATTAGTCAATCAAGATCGTGAGTGTTGCTATTGTTATGGACTTTTTTTATCACTGCTTGAAAAATAAAGTAATGGTAATTGATTTACACAAACTTTATCTATGTATGTAAAATTAGTATTCTCACTATGGGCACAAAGAGGTTAGCGGGCCCAAAGTGAGCTCACGAGTGTAAAATAAAACTTTGTGCCCTCGGTAAGAAAAACCTCATTTTCGGCTCGGATACAAAGGTACAACAATCGATACTTGGGCTACGCAAGTCGTTATTTGTGTCCATGGTACGAAGTATATTATTCTGCATTACGTAAACAGTACAAATGTTTAGTCCATTTCAAGTGTGGATTACTTTATACAAATGAGGTTATGTAACATAACCTTATTCTCTGTCGCTTTTTTATCTCGTTGATCTTCTGTTTTACTGTCAAAATACACCTTAGTAACTATCAGATCTTCATTTTCGCTTGGTAAAAATGTTCTCAACCAATTCCTTGGTGATAACTCGATGCGGTCGAGTGGGGCTCTCGGTTGATCGCTGATAAAGTCGACTGTTGATGGCGTAGAGCTTAGGACTGAGTTCGCAGCGCACGTTGAACCACCAATCGCAGACAAAGACCGCCTGGCTGAATTGAGTGCCGTTGGGACAGAGGAAGCTAGCTTGTCGACCGTCTATGTCGCAGTAGTGCCAGACTTGACAGCGCGTCTCCATGTCGGCGAAAAAACCCGGGTAAGGCTGGTCGTCGCAGTAGAACTGTGTGTAGGGTACTTTTCCCAGTACTGGGTAGTCCGTTCCTGGTCGACCTGTAAATAATTCGTCGAATATAAGCTAATGCGTTTTGTAATATAAATATTTTTAACGGGATCCATAAGGTCTACTTTACCGTAATATTTTACTCTGTCATTGAACTATAATTTTTTATTATTTATTTATTTAAAAACAGATTAAACATTATGAAACTCTTAGATTTCATGCACTTGATAATATGATTGTTTAATAAAATACAAAGTTTAGGATTATGTCAGGGACAACTTGAAAAATTCTGGTACAAAAAAACGTAAAAAAGCAAGAATTTTCCATGTTATCGATCACGTATCAATTCCAAACTTCGTACGATATATAATTTTTATCATAATGGATATGATTTTGGGTTTGACTGATTTTTTTAACTATATTTAAATGAATAGTAAAAAACGTACATTTTACCGACAGAGTGAACTCGAGACAGCAAAACATTATGGTGAAGTAGGTTTAGTGGATCCTCTTATGTTCCTTCTATTTTCACGTCGATCTTATTATTTGGGAATCAAAGTAAAATCTGTATGAATATTCATTAAAAGTGATTCAGTTCTGGTAAAATAATAAGCTTAAAAAAATTTACTGCAGTTGTAGAAATAAACCTCAGTTTAGGATCCGGGACTAATCAGTCTTGTGCACAGTTTATGATCAGTTTAACAGACCTAAGGGTACACGGATCAGGAACTAATCAAGAACTGATCTTAATATGAGATGATTGTGAGAAGACAAAGAGTGGATTTTCAATGTATCATTTTTGCAACGTAATGTAACTGATGATCTATAAACTAGACGCAAGAATATGGTGTTGGTATTTTATTACTATCTTCTTATTGTGTAAAGCACATTCATGTGGCGTAAAGCGTAATACTGTATTTTCTATGTACCAACGAGTGTTTTATAAATTAACTCAGACAAAGTCTAATCAGTCTTTAGCAAACTCAGCCTGACTCATTTCTTCAACAAAAAAATTTATTTTTGCTCCTTGCTTTTTCTACGAAGTTGAATTGCCTAGGTATTAATGAACTCAAGGCTGATCACGTTCTAGCATCGTCTGGATAAACTCCTCCAATGAATGTACATTTTTTTTTGTAACGTTCTGCAAAAATTTTAAATGATAATTGTTAGTAAAAAAAAAATTATTTGCCTATTGTGGGCATTTCTGAGTAGCTGCAGACATGCCCTCAGTAAGAAAAATAGTTTTTGTCACTCATTGTGCATATAACCAGGGTGGTCACAATAGTCATGAAAATTGGAGTAAACAAATACATGATGGGACGACAAAATATGTATAGGTATATCGTTGAGAGACTAATAAGTAGCAGACTACATAATCCTACGTGACCTTATCCGGAACTGATCAGAAACTGCGTACAAGACTGATCCGTGTGGGATCAGTATAGCTGATCAGTCTCTGATTTAATCATACTGGGTGCCTTAAGATCTTTCTATTCGGGTTACGGCTCATCAATACATCAATTAAAAAACGAGACTTTTTTAAGTTGCAACTTCTGAAACACTTATAATTATTGCCATATCATGTCGGGCTGTTGTATTAGCCGACAAAAGGCAGTGCAATAGGTACTTACCTACGGAAATCGTATGCGAAGTGGATCAGTTTATGAAAGGGTGGATCAAATAAGTTAATTAGTCGCGCCTGGTTGCGTTTTCCGAACGAAAAGGCTAAACTGCATTACCCGAAAATCAGTAGCAATAATCAAACTCTCCCCCCCAACCACCTTTTCCCCCTTGTTGGCGTCTCTAATCATCTCTGGAGGGCGGATATGTGCGTGTATGTACACGAAGCGAATTGGATCGGTCAAAGGCAGCCATTGGCTAAAGCAGTTGCGCTCCGATTTCGAGAAGCTTGAGCGAGCTCGGGATATTAGTTACACTAGGCTAGGATTTCGAATATCGTATTTGCGCGCCGTTGACACCCGCGTGGAGCATCGATACCTTTGCCGTAGTTTGTTTTCTTGTTCAGCTGTTAGTGATGGTTAAATACGTGCTGAATGTACATTTTTTATCACTCGATTTTTTTGGTCAGTTATGTGTCCTTAAAATGATTTACTATAAAAGCAGTTGGTAACTTTTGAATAAATTTCTTGTGCAAACTACATTGTTGTCAACAACTTACTACTGGGAAACCTGCAACATTCCTATATACCTCTCTCATGGTTCAGGATTTTTTTTAAGTACCACGTTACTGCGAATAAACCAATCAGATGTCCTTAAATGAACCTTTACCCAAACCTCGTGGTTTTTTTTATTCAGAACTATTTTGTGAAATAACGTTTTCCGTGCAATTAATGTACTTTGTGGCTCATAGCTTACTCTGATTTGAAAATTATTTTGAATAATAATTTATCATTGACTTATCATAGATTTTTCGATACAAAATAAACAGCGCATACTGTACCTTACCTGTGGTTTAATTAAAACCCTTTATTATATGTATTGGCTCTCAAATTTATTACTTTTTTCATAATTTATAAGCAGTGCCTTTTCAAAAATATCGTCTTAGCCCCAGGGTCTCTGAAGATAAAATTATAAGGAAATTTTTTTCAGTCTTCAAAAAACTTTAAGAGATTTCCAAGTCATTAAAAGTCTTAAATGATATTGAAACTTTTAATACACTTTCATAAAATTTTTTGTCAACATTTAAAAGGTTTTACGCGATTTTAAATAGCTGTGAAAGTCTTACGATTTGAATAGTACTTAAAAAACGCCAAACACATCCTCAACGAATTACATGATTAGTGGTTTAGCCAACAGCTAACACAGTATCGACTTCTCTTTTGGATTATCAGCTCGTCAAGACGAAAAAAAATTTTACCAATAGTAAATTAAACAATATTCATCCAAAAATCATGGAAAATATCAGAGAAGCGTAAAATTTGAGCTTGTCCTAGAAAATCATTAGGATTAGAAAATAGAGAAGTGCAAGAAGTAGGAACGGCTATGTCTACACACGCAAACGGGCTCGTTCGCTCGACTAACCGATCCTCTTCAGCCCCAACGATATCACAAGTGTATACTAGCAACAGGCCACCGATACCCACGCTCATTCGCAGTGTTAATTGCGCGTGAGCTGCTGTGCGAGGCCAAAGGGTTTAATGAAGCTCTCTTTCTCTCCACGCGAGCACACAGAGAAGGAAATAACAGCTGGTGCGTGTGTGTATACGTATGTACTCCGCCGCGGTCGCCGCAAAGAGAATCGCTTGGATGTACACCGAAGCATGGAGAGTAAAGGGTAGAGAGGCGCAGTGTGTAGTGGTATACGTATGATGCACTGCTTTCGGCGTGCTCGGTATTAGAATGTCTTTTGTGGGTATTTCACGAGTTGATTCACTTGTGGGTTTGGTAGTGATTTTTTTTTTTTTTTTTTTTTTTTTAGAATAGTTTTTTGTTTGGTCAATCTTTTTTGTTATCATCAAACAAGAAGAAGTCATCAAACAAGTCTTGGTTACCGAATGGTTAAAAATAGTCGAATCATCATAACAAACAGACGCGATTTCTTTAATAAAAAAACAAAAAAATAAAAAATAATCCTTGATCCCGAGCAACAACACTATCATCCGAGTAGACCGATCGATCTCCGATTTCCTCAAACAAGCTGCTGCATGCGCTTACCTTCGTATTCATATATATTCATTAATCCGAGTAAAAATCCTTTAAAATCCGCAAAGTAAACCCAAAACACGTGCGCATATTCATCATTTAAATCCAGTACCGCGTCAGTGAGCACAAACGACCGCTTTTCACCTCTTTGGTGGACCGAAATGCACCATCCTTTCGTATTATTAAACGCCTCGTATCATCATCGATGCATCGCTGAACTGTCTCATGACGGATGGTGCCATTGCGTAACCGGAACCCCCCCCCCCCATACACGTGCGCGTGTCTAAGTGTGTGTAGTATTATTAGAGAGACAACCGAGTCTTTGGCTTCAGTGCATGATAATTTCGCGCTCGTTACGGGTGAAAGTTGCAGCAGGCTCTTCTTTATTGTCCGCGTGGCGCTCTTTGCATACGCGCGCGCATACGTACGTAAGAAAACGGAGAATCGTGAGATCGATAAATCCGCGGGGCTTGTAAGTTGCGAGTGTGTGTATGTTATCGAAAAGAGTCTCGTGTCTGGAACGAGCGAGGGTTTTATGCGCGATCGCAGGCTTGGAGAAGTTTTCGTTTGTGATGGCCGGTTAAGTGCCTCGTAAAGCTTCAATTTCGGTGCTATAAGTGAATACTATTTTGTTATTTTTTTGAGGGGTATCGTTTCTCCTTCGGAAAGTTTGGTAATGAGGGGTTATAGTTTATTCACTAGTTGCATTGTACTCTGGAACCTGCGAGCCACACTCTAGAAGTCAAGGGGAAAAAATTGTCCATGTTATCGAAAGTCATTTGAAGACACGCAAATGTATATCAAAGTCTTTGGAAGTCATCCAATGACTTTACAGTCTTTTGAAGATGAGAGAAATCTTCAGAAATTCTGAGAGACTAAAACATTTAAAAAGTCAATTAAAATATTTTGATGAACTTGAAAAGACCCTAAAAGTAAAAAAAAAAATATGTTCAAGTCATGTAGACAAATGAAAGTCTTTTATGACTTTGTAATCTTTTGAAAAATTTTGAAAATCTCAACGAGACATAAGTTTTACAGAGACTTCGAAATGCGTAGCCCCTTGATTAAATTGTTCATTGTGTCGTAGATATTTTAATAATCGCAATTCTCCTTTAAAACGAAAAAGGATACCTGAGCTGTAGGTACAAGTGAAAAGTAATGCTAGGCATGACATCCACTCATCCTTTGCCTTACGAGTTACAGTAAATTACGAGGTAAATTAGGTACAAAAAGACAGACTTTAAGGATATTTTGTCTCATGTACGCCAAAACCTTCGGCATGATTTTTCCAAAGATTTAATATTGAACGAAAAAAAAAAAAAAAAAAAAAAACTTTGTACGAGCTTCAAGTCGGATGCGTAAGCTTCTTAACAGAGATTCGACTCTTAAAATTCATTGTGCACGAGCGCACGTTCCGCGGGGGATTAAAACTAACTGCTTGGATAGTAAAGGACGCTTACACGCTTGTTTTACAGCTTAGCGTTATAAAACGGCATACGTATTCTCATAAGTGCTTTTGCGCAGCACAACGCAAGGTGCTGCTTCTATTGTTTCGCTTCATCTATAACTGTTACCTCCTGAATCACGTAACACGCGTGTGAATATTGTAAATACTTTTTTTTTTTTTTTTTTTTTTTAATGTTCAACTTTCTAAGCAGACTCTAAATTTTAAACTGTTCACTATGAGCACAAGCGTCTTATGTAAATTCCTTGCCTCGCAAAAAAAAAAAAAAAAAATAACATAAATAATCATTTGACGAACAACCATTATACCAGCTTGATTGATCCGTTGAAAAGTAAATGAAAGTAGTTATCCTTAGGAGATTTATGGGTCACGGGACAAATCCTCGTTCTTCGAGATTTTATTCGTACATAGATTCATCTCATGGTTTACTCTAAGCGATTAAATATCAATATTTTCAACGTGATTTCATGTGTCTGAAACTTTTATTGAAAATTAGAGAACATGATTCTCTAAACAATAATGAAACTGAAAGTGGTAGCAGCCAAGACAAGTTAAAGTAAAAAAAAAAAAAAAATAAATAAAAAAGACAGTGAGGTGAGAAATTGTGAAATATACTGATACATCACGTGCTGATATTAAAAATAAATGCACATTTCTTCTTTAAGAACTTCAATAAAATAAATAATTCACGATGCGCGTCTGGATTAAAAACTATTTTTTTCGAGCTAAGAATCGTTCGACAATAGCATAGTTAAGCATGGTTGCTTATCAAACGGTGCAGTCAAAATAAAATGTTCGTATATGTACGGTGTATCTCCGAAGTGCAAAACATCAAAGTCCGACCGAGAAAATTCACCGAAGCGAACAAAAGGCATATCCAGTGCAGAAAACAACAAAAAGCCGTAGACGAAATAATAAAGGGGTACGGAGAAAATAGCCCGTACTCCTCGTGGTGGCGCGCCCATCCATCTCCCCACGGAGTATAACCCGTCCAAACAACTTTGGCGCTGCTACTATACCACTGCTCTCTTTTCGTCCCTTGTCTCGGCTGCGCGCAAGATGCAAGCAGACGACGACCCTCCTCTTCCGAGTCCCATTGGATGGTAAGGGGATGGTTTTCCCCGCCAACACGTGTATTATAACAATGACAACACGCACAAGAGACGTGGAAAAGTAAGCGATGCGGAAACAAGATACGAGAGATAGAAGCGACACAGTTTCGAACTCCTGCCACGCGGCATCAGCGTACAGGTACTTCGCGTCCCGGAATTGGTGACAGAAGTGGAAGCCTCGGCCGGACGCGAGGAGAAAATGACGTGCCTGTTGTCTCTACGAACGAAGGCTGTTGCTGACTTTTCTTCCGAGCTTCTTTTTTCGTCGTGCTTCATATGTACGGTAAATATACCAATGCTTGGCCCACCAAAACATCGGGCCCAAAGCTTGGACACAATCACAATTTAACGATTCGCACGAATTTCTGCAGTTGTCAGAAATACTTTGTTCAATATTCGCGCTCAGAAATTACATACACTTCATTGTTAAAAGTTATCTCGGTGATACTTTTATTCAAAAATTACAAAAAGTCTTTCTAGAAGGTGACTTTGATCGGCTGGCCAGGCTTTGGGACATCTGTCAACGTAACCTCTTTTTTTGGTGCGTCCTAAAAACTGGCCAATGTTAATTGTGTACAATTCATACGAATGGCCAGTTATTGGGACTTGAAGTTTCGGACACTCGAACAAGTTTTTTTTACAGTGGCCAAGAATTGGGACATTCGACCGACTCAAATAATAAATAAAAACTTTTTGTCTGTGTTTGCAAATAATTATTTATCCGGGGTACAGCTTAGGGTAGTGTCATAACTATCCAATGATACCCATTGAGACTTGAAATTTTACCTTTTTTTAAAAATATTAATGAAGTACTTAAGAAATTGGTTTGCTAAGGTGACCCAGCATTGGCACATTTACCTTATACACTTCGTTTTTGATTCTTTGGTCATGCGACTTTGCCATGACTTAGCCATGCAGCCGGTATTGAAATAGAAAGAAAAGCCAAAACAAAATTAAGAAAATGGGAAGTGGTCGCTTAGCGAAATTATCGAAGCGCAACGTTGTAGCTGGACAATGTAGTCCCTTGGGAGTGTAATAGTTAGAGCGAAAAAGGGCGGAAAGTACGGAGTCAATTGAAAAGGAGAAGCACAATGAGAAAAACTGCAATGAAGAGGGATGGGGGGGGGGGATCAGTGGTATCAAAATAAAAGAGCAGCGCACCCGGGCCAGCAGAGTTGCGGAAATTTGAGTTGTACGCTACTTGGAAAAGAGAGTGGGACGGGAGGTTAGGATTATAACGCAAGTTAATGGGGTGTTTGTAATTGACAGGTGAATGTGCACTGCAGGGGAGGGAGGCTCGACTTTTTCGGCTCGGTACCTCGTTAAGAGTCGCGTCTTTGAATCCTTTATGCTCGCAATATTGTTATAATTAAAGATGCTTCTCTCTTGCCGCTACAACTGCTGTTTGTTGCTGCTACTTCTTCGTCATCCTCTCTCTCTGCCTTTGAATGCAACAACAGCAGCCGTAGACGTTGCTTTCTTCGTACAGGGCGAGGAGTTTTTTTTTTCCCTATTTTAATTTTTTTTCATTCCCAACTACTTTTCATAATACCATGGGCGTAAGTACGGTTTTTTGTGCGCACTAACAAACGAACGGCTTTTTGTTACGTTGTGTTTGACGTTTGAGGCCTACCAAGTTGGGTATTAATTGGATACGTCGAAAATTGTATTTTACTTTTTTATTTTTTTGAGGCTGCTTTATGCAAAATCTTGGCTTCACGTGGAAAATAAATCACAAGAATATTAACTCTAAAAGTAACGCTAAATACGTACAGTAATATTTCCAAAAAAGACGTAATTTTTACAGAGTGATAGCGATAATTTTTCTCTTTAGTGAGGAAAACTTGACATCAACGATACTGTTTTTCTTAAAAATTGTCTTTGCCTGTAACTAGTAAAACAATCACCTTCCTTTCACGATAAAATAAGTCATTAAAGAAACTCTAGCACACTGGTAAAAAGTACCGTAAAATTTACCCAATATCAAAGTGAAAATGATTGTATGAAATTTAAGGTTCCAACTTTAACTTTCTCTTCGTGTTAAGATAAAAAAAAAGATTATCAATCCCTAACGCTCATTAGCTGCCATTGAAAAGAAAAAAAAAGGCATTTCCACCTCGAGAAAAAGAGTCGTATATTAAATCAATTCGTCTGATAAATTATAAAACAACGCGCAGAGGTGATGGTAAAAGTTTTAATTTACTTCCGCTCGAGCTGTGTCGAGCTGCAATGACGATTCCCTTCTCCGAGGTCGCCTGTGTCCCCCCTCCCTCGTCTCAAAACCGAGGCCCGCATAACTCTTTTAATACTCGAGCAGGTGTACCTTCCATCAATAATTCCATTCGTGTCATTCGTTTAATGCCCCTCATAACGCTGGACAGGGGACTCGCGTAAACGTCAACTTTCCGATAATTTACGGGGCTTCTCGCGCAAAGACAACAACTGACAAAGTATTTTATGGATACGGAAGGAGAAACTTGTCACCCTCTCCGGCTATGGAAACATAAGTAAGCTCGATGGTAACTTTTCTCTCCTGCAACGTAAGAAGAGGAAGGAGGAAAAAAATCCCTCTCTGATCCTCTTGCTCTGAAACTCCCGTGGAACAGAGGCTTTTGGGGAGGGGGTGGGGGAGATAAAAGAGTGGAGAGGAAAGCATGAATTGAAAACGATTTCCGCGCAATTATGAAGTTTTCTTCTTCTCGGCTGTTTCAACGGAGAAGAGGAGAAAAATGACTCGCGAGTATACGTAAGAACAGCAGTCGGCTGGCAAGAGAGAGATAGGATCTCTTAATCGACTTAAAGAGGAGCCCACCGGTCGTTGGCTGGGAATTAGAAAAACGCGCTCGCTCGGACACCTCGCAAATCCGGCTCAGGCTGAGGTTCTTTTTTTTCGTCCTTCTTTCTTCGGCGATAACAAAAGCTGCAGAGACTGTACGGTTTTTGCCACGTTTTTTTGTTTTCGTTTTTCTCTTTACTCTCCAGCGTTTTTATATTCCGTACTTATTTTTTTCCTCTCTCGTGGAAAGCACGTATTTCAAAAGAATGAGCGAATCCATTGTTTGGGTGTACTCTTTGCTTTCTGGGTTATAATGCGATGTATACGCCATAATGAGGATGATGCCTTGTTCACTGCGTCGAGGATTGGGTTACGAAATCCTGGAACGTTAATTTGTTTATTCGTGCAAAGGATATCTTTAGTCCGACGGATTTGTTGTTATTGTTCGTTTTTTTTCATTTAGTGAAATTTTTTCAAGGAATTTTTCCCGAAGAATCCTGGCATTGTGACTAGAGCGGGTATTCTCTTGATACAATTATCCTCATCCCTTTTTTTTATTGCCTGCAGTTGTATAGGAAGTTTAAATATGTGATGAAATTAGTTATTGAGGAAAAGAATCAGCATGACAAAGAATTCTTTGACATGGCCAGTCGACGAAATGTAAGGTATATGTTATATGGAAATATAATTTAATTTACAGGACACACACGTTGTTGTGGGTTTTTCATATTACACATAAATTTTAACAAAGTTCTAATTTATGTTAAAAAGAGGGCCTGCTTTTGTTACGTAGATTTTGTATTTTAATAATATACAAACTAAAAGCTAGACTTTATCTTCACATGGTCTTTCCCAGTATTATTAATATATGAGTAATACACTTGACTCAGCCGAGTCTCGTAATTAACATTGCAGATCTAAAGGTACGTATAGCATAGAATTATCTTGTCACAGATAAAATTAAATTGAGAATAAAGAAGAGATTACGCAATCGCTTCAGCCCAATAAACTTTTTAGTACAAAGACTTGAATCATGTATATCATGAATTTCTCAAGATTATTATTAACATGTCTGACAAAGCTTGTGTTTCAAACATACGCCTGCGATCCTGACAAATACAGTTGTATTTTACAAATTACTCCAAAAAAACTGTCCTTCGTAGCATTCAACTTTAAAATAGTACAAACCTCCTTCTTTAATTATCCAGAAGAAGAATGCTCTAGAAATGTACCTCAAAGAAAGCAGATTATCATCGCAACTGTTTAACGAAATTCGCGGAATTTCGTCATCCACAAATTACAGACTATGCGCAGTGTAGTCGCGACGACAAGGCTGAAATTGACCCCCCACGCTTTAAGACCAGCACCACGCTTGCACGTAGTAATCTTCCGACAAATGTTAATCTTCTTGCAAATTTTTCTTAAGACACACTTGCACTACGTCGGTGCTGGAGAGGAAAAAGAAATACTGTTAAGGTCAAAAAATAATTGAATTTTTATTTTATTTTTGTACACTATCAATTATATGTGTACAATTAATTGTACACGACGATGCAAAGTGTATTTTTGTGCAAAAAATGATGTGCACAATATATTTTGTGCGCCCATTATTTGCTTTACAAAATTATCATGTGAATAAAGATATGTGTACAATTTTTAGTGCACAATACTTATGTGCACGATTCTTATGTGCACGTGACACCTAATGCCGACATTATTAGTGTGGTGTCAGTCATTTAGTTATTGAATAAGTGAAAAAAAATCCAAGTGTTCATATTGAAATTCAAAACATTATGGGCCAATATTTTGAAATTATTTCTGCTGCAGGAAGTAGAAAATGATAAACTCGAACTCACAAAGTCGCTGTCAAATCAAGGGTGTGATAAAGTAACGTAAGGTCTAACATAACCTCAAAATAAGCTTATTTTGTATTGGAGAAAAAACTGGAGCAAACCAAACTATTGTTTTTTCATTTTAATTATAATACTCGATAATACTGATGTATTCAACATATAACTGAGAAAATATTAAAAATGTTTTATTGTTCAATGAGTAAAACTTCATTACACAAAAAGTGATATTATACTATACAGTCGTTTTAAGGTCAACATGTAGTTCATCATGTAGTTTCAACATTATTTATCTAGTGTAATTACAGTACACGATGTTCATCTGATTGTTGTAGTATTTTTTATGACATTAAACAAATCTTTTAAACTATGATTCTATTGATTTCATTAAATAAAAGAAAAAAAACAGTCAAACAAGGAGATGGGTGCGTTCCAAATTATGTAACATGAAATGATATATTTCATTCGAAAAAAGTTTCATCATTTGTACCAGTGGAATATAGTGATCATATTTTATCTGATTGTGTGCTTAAAACTTGAAAAAACCTATTGGTTTTCCAATACTTAAATTCTGCACGTAAAGTAATTCCTTTAACGCAAGCAACAGTAACATACTACAGACAAGTCTGCGACCAATTCCATTTTAATTCGATTTAGTTCAAACTTCAAAGCTGTAACAAATAAATCCTTAACGCAAATTCTACCAAAACTTTAATTATCACTGAACCCAAATGCCCTCACCGTCCGTCCCCTTTCCCCGTTTCCGTCACCAAACTAAACGCTAAAGGTCCCATCGCCCATCTGCAAAAACGCCCTCCCCGACCGCTCTCAAAAACCTTCCTCCTCACCCTTGAATCCGCGCTGTTATCTATTTACGACCTCACCACCCCACCCCCCTGATATACCTCTGTGTGTATTTTTTCTCGTATGTTTTACTACCTGAAGCAGCAGCATCCTCCTCCAGATCCACCCCGTGCTCGCTTTTACGGTTTCCCCCTCCCCCTCGAACCGGCCATCTTTCGTCGTAAAGTCAGCGAAGCGCGCACGCGGCTATTCCGGATGGTTCGCACGCGCGCGCCAGCTGCTGGAATGGCTTTTCCTCATCCGAGAGGGTAACGGGAGATATTTCATTATTGTCGTCCCCGCTTGCTCTTTGTTCCTCCCTGACTTTTCCCCGGGACTTCTCTATCGTGTATATAGTTGCGGAGAGAGAGGGCTGTTATGTCGATGAGGTAAGTTTGCGCTGACATGTATTGATTCGGAGTGACTTTTCCGGACTCCGGTGCCGAGCGAGTCTTATTTCGCGTTTGGAATGATCGGAGGGGTGTTGGGGTCTATCCTTTTCGGGAGGAGATCTTTCGTTTCGAGGGTTTTAAATCCTCTGGGTGATACTACCTTGGAACGGAAAAGGAGGCTCTTGATGTGTCTTCGAGAGGAATGGTTTGTTGTGACTTCTCATGGTATTGGGTCGTTGAATAAAATAAACCTTCTAAAATAATTTGATATCTAATGTCTGCAAAAAGTGTTAATTGCACAATCAAACTAGGAGCAGGATAAAGTTCAAGGTGGCTCCAGTGATCTAACTGCTAAAATCTTTCAAAAACTTCACCCAGTTAATAAATCGTTGTTACAACATTGTATTTTTAACCCTAGTCTTATGAGGATGCAGGTCCAACAGACCTTACAATCTACTGCAAATCGTATATAAAAAACTTGATCTATATAAAAAAATCATAAGCCTATAAATTGTTATATACGTTGTTCATGATGGTATGAAAAAAAAAAATCTTATGTTATCGCACACAAAATCTCAGAGGGATCAAAAAAACAAGTGTACTGCTTTTATAACCTAGAAATCCAGACGTTATTACAAATGTTACATGGCACACACATGTATATTACACCTGAGACACCTGCATATAATTTAATTGACGATCAAAAGATTGAAATTTAGTAGACAGTTTATGCACAAAAACTGTGGTATTTGTTAAAAATGGAATTAAACCCTATAAAATTTTATAAAAAATGTAATGGTTAACCTTAAAAAAATTAGTTTTAACAAAATTCTTATAACTCGGAATTGTGATGAGTTAATTATTTTAGAAAAACTTGTCCGAGGCCAAAGGATATACTTATAGTGGGGATAACCGTATGTAAGACCATAACCCATGCCCCTTACTGATCAAACACAAGTGCAACAGTACATATTCCTGCAATATTTTAAACTGCACTGTGACTATTACAAAATAAAAAATAAATCAAACACTTTATGAAAATTGAAAGGAAAAAAAGTGTGTGTACGATCTAACCTCAAATTAATTATAATTTTTATTTTTCACAGATATTGTACCCATATGCCTCTTTTACCTTAATTACTTTAAAAATAGCGATCAACCAACCAAACACGTTTTAACGCAATCGCACGTACGCGCTCGTATACACAGTCGTACAAATGAAATGGTAAACTCCAGGCGTCTAGATCCCAAGCATGATTATTCGAGTTTCCATCTTTCAACGGCCAAAGCTTATTAATACAAATATCCCCCAATACTTTTGAGGGAACGAAGCTTCTCGTGTACACATTATATTTGCGGTTACCCTTTCGCCAGCAATACATACGTACGTATTATAGCACAGAGTTTCCCCTGCCGCGTACGCGTGGGCAAAGCTAAATAGACCGTATGTATTCAAAGTCTAGGTTTTCGGCAAACTGTGAATGCGTTAAAAGTTATAATTGTGCGCGCCCGCGCAACCCATACGTCAATTCACCAGGCCCTGATCCTTCGCTAGTGTAAGTCTTACCACGCCGCGATTCAACGAATTCCTAGCGTTCAGTTTTAGTTTTTCGCACTAGTTTTTTTTTTTTTTTTTTTGGTTTTTCACTTGCAGTTGTGATTTTAAAATAATAATATATATATATATATCAGAAAAGGTCGCGCAATCAACGTAACTGCATCATTTTCACCGATGGATGAAAAGGTGCGTCAAAAGATTTAATCATTCCTCGTATTAATCGAACATCGTCTTCATATTTTTTCTTCTTCGTCTATTACTAATTATAACTGGCTAACGAATTCTTCCTCGATCGAGCGAAAACGTCCTTTCATACAAATAAATTACCAGGGATGAAGGTTGGGAGGAGAATATAACTTCCTTGCCGTCTGCAATTAAAGTCAAGTGGAAAGAAAAAAAGTATTTAAAAAAAATTGAGAGACTGATTAATACGAAACTGATCGAAAAAGACGATAGGAGCGCTTCATTGAGCAATGATGGAGTTGCTGGTATTCTTCGGTCGAAAGATTTAGTCGTGTGAATGCGTGGCTGCCTTGCCAAAGAAATAAGCTGTTAATAGACATCCCAAAGAAACGAGTTATAATTGCTCTGAATGCACTGGATAAATGGTTAAGGTAAAGTACCCTATATTCGAACAAAAGTGTTGTTCGGACCTATATCCGGATAGCAGCGATAATTAAATAATTTTTTTACAATTTCTGAATGAAAAAATTTATTTGTAATCTACAGTATCGAATTGATTTAAGACAGTTGCAACATATGTCGAATTAATTTGATAATTCATTAAAAGAAATATTTTTTCATACAAATCGAGGTTTTTTGTGTTTGGCTGCTGTCCGGAAATTAGATACTACGGTTCAAACTGTACCCCATATTCGGACACACATAATCTAGCAATTCACTAGCTTACAAGTGCAAAGAAATGGTATACTATTTAGTAAAATACAATGATAATTTGTTTTTTGAATTTGGGCATAGTAGGTTCATACTATTAAATAAATAAAAGAGAAATCGTCAGCCTTTAGAAATATTGAAAGTGTTTTTCTGGATGAAAAATTAACGGATCGTATGTTTTTAGCAGAGATTTACTTATTTATGAAGCAATATAACAAAGTGGAATTTCTGATGTTATTTATTCGTAGCTACATGTAGGTATGTTGGCATATTTTTCTTTGTCGCGTTTAATTTGTACTACTCTGTTATCATCACTACCACATATTTGCGGCCACACATTCTTTTGTCGTACTCCTGATAACATTTCTGAGCCCACAGTATTAGTTCTTGACAGACTATCAACACTTAGATACTGAACTACTAATCGTAACACGTATTCCAAATTTCAATCAATACGGTGATAGTTAGCTAGTACACGTTGACAAACCATGGCGNGATATATCTAAGGATATCACTGTTTTAACAGATTCTTGTAATCGCATTATGGTCAAACGTACGAAACCACCAAAATATGTTGCATTTTTCCTACCAGAGAAAAGAGTAAAAATTAACATTCCGTTCAGTTAATCGAACGCAAACTGGCAAAAAAGGAAAATGTTATTATTTTTAACAGTAAAAATTATTACAAAAGTAAAAAATTTGTGATAGAAATGGGAGAATAATCATCAAAGATAGACTTCTGCTAATTGAACCACTGGACCAACATTATGGAGGAGAACAACGCTACTGTATACTCGATAGTGGTTCCAATACTTCATTGATGGAAACAGCTAACAATTTTACCATTTTGTGCGATATCACGTTTTATTCGAAAATTGATTACACAGTTGATAGTTTGTCAAGCACTTATGAAGATTTATCGTCGTCGGTTTTAAATGCGTTCGAGCAAGAATTTGAAGCCCAAGAATTTTACGACTTCACGATTATCGGGCCATGCCAAAAAAAATTGCAGACTCATAAATTTGTCTTGGCGGCGAACAGTCCAGTATTTGCGGCACTTATCAAAACCGATATGAGAGAAAAAAGGGAAAACTGTGTGGAAATCCTAGATACAAGATATGAGGTACTGATCGAAATGTTGCGTTTTGTGTACTCAGCCAAAGTTAATAATTTAGAAAAATGGAGCTTTGATCTCTTATCTGTAGCAGAAAAATATCAGATCGATGGCTTAAAGAAGTTGTGTTGTGAATACATTTTGAAAGAGATCACCATCGATAATGCAGCAAAGGTTCTGAATTGCAGTTGTATCTATAGGATTATTGATTTAAAAAAAAAGGCAATACAATTTATTAAAGCCAATGTAGAAAGTGTCGTCAAAACCGAGGAGTATAAATCACTGGATAAACGGTGTATAGCAGCAGATATCATACGAGCTCTAGCTGTATAACAATAAATTTGTTTTTGTTCTACGAATAACTTTTTTTTATTATTTAATTGTTTATTCCAACGAGACCATCTGAATCCTCCGAAATGTAAAAATAAAGATAGCGCAATTTTGTATGAAAAGGCTTCCGTAATGAAAATGTTATCTTATTGATTACGAGCACATCTTAGGTAGTGCAACCAATGCTGGAGCACAGTACTAAATTTACCAGCATGAAATCATTGGATCTTACGGGATTGGTCCTATTTTAATTAATTACAATGATATATTTATGTGGCAATTGATGATGGAACTGGCACTTTTTACAAGACATTGGTATACTTTATCTGATACTAAGTAATTCTTTTGAAGTTATTAATACATTCTCTTTGTTACACAGCTAAAATCAATTCCATATTAGCCAGGCGAGGTTAGTTAGCTCATTAGATGTGCCGTGTATACGTGTAGGTATAGCTCATACGAGCTGTTTACGTGATGAGCTATGTTTCTCTTATTTTCTCGTTCTTCTATCCATTTATTTTCTCTTTAATAATTTTTTCCAATAATCCATTCTAATGTCTCGTAAAAAGTATCGGTTCTCAGTAAAAAGACTCAATACTTTTATGCTGGCAAATTTGGTACTCAGCTCCTGAATTGGTATCGCCACCAGAGATGTGCTCGTAGTCAATAATTTTATTGGCAACATATCTAAAATTGTTCCAAGCTTAAGTTCTTTTATTTGTGGTTCATTACACATTATTTTCTCTAATTGTGGTATCAGACAGTTCTGGACACTTTTTTAAGATAATTTGAAGAGCCGTACATTCCTTAGATTTCTTCACTCGGATTAATTGTTGTATTGTTCGTTGGTATCAGTCTCTTTTATAACATTCTTGAATCATAGCGTTACATCCAAGTGGCCTCTCCTTCGTCAATAATGTTTACTATTAATGAAATAATGTTAACCCAATTATGTATAACTTAATCAGATTGTCTTTATTTTTACATTTTAATATATTTACCATTTATTATTGTATACTGATTTTTCCAGTAAAAAGCGGTAATTGTAGTACTCTTCATTTAACTCAACTGATCGACCCACGGGTACTGGAGTCTTGGTAACTTAACCTCAAAATATGATGAAAAATGTGAATTCCAACCATATCAATCTCGAGACTTATTTAAACCTTGTAACTATCTTCTCTAAATAACCCCTTAACCTCGAAACCAATAAACTATAACCGAATATTGATGGCTTAAAAAAATTATGACCTTAAAATCTACATTTTTCAAGACCCAATGACTAAATAATTTCATTATATTTGCAAAGGTAAATATCGAATTTGGACTGAAAAGGAAGTTTGTCGGATTGGGGCTGAGCGATAAGCCCCGTTTTAACATGGTGTCAAATTCGGGCTTAGGTTACGTTTTATTATCGTGGTTTTTCAAGTAATATTGAATTCAAGCTGGGTCACTGATAAGCGTTATCATATGTTACAGGATCTTCTTTGTCTATTTATGCTCACTGTCTTGAAACGTTATTTTTTACTTATTTTAATTTAAACATTGTACTTCACTGACAGCCTACTACTCGAAGAGTCATATTAAATTTATTGTTACGACGATGGAGTTCCACATTAGTGAAAAGGGGTGACTAGTGATTCATTTGAAAAAATACACGTATACGTTTAAGACAAACTTATGCGACAAAGCTAATATTTGGGGCTGTCAGTTTTATTTGGGATAGAGCTAATGGGAAAAAATTAAAAATTTTGGGCTCAGTAAAGAGTACAAAAAAAAGGACTCTGAAATTCGAGACTTCCTCAAGTGCTTCTTCGGACAACCATTTTTGGATCCTAATGATATTGATAATTGCTTCACAGACGATGTAATGAGCATTATGCCAAAGGATCCGGTCGGCGGTTGAAGAATTTCGCGACTACATCTTGCATACTTATATTTTAAAAGAAGCTTAATATCCACCAACATGGGTAAAATTTTCTTGCATTCTTTGTCATACAACAAACAACTGCGAATCTTTCCATTCGCACATAAAGAGTGAAATATACGTATTCGTCTTACCCGAATTTTTTTACATTCAGGACAGTTTTTAAAAGTATACAAACAGAAGTATATATTAACATTGACGCAGGAAAAAGAAATTTTCTTGAGAGAAGATATGATAAATTATGAATAAGGAAAAACTACCATTAGAGTTCATTAACAATGTTTCTAAAAATTGTTTACCAGTCTCCGTATACATATATATATAGTTTAAGGGTCTTATCAAATAAGTGTATATGATTTTGAAATACCTATATTTATTTTATATGGAAAGAATAGTTTTTTAAACACGAATTTCGTCCGAAGTCTGAGTTCGACACTATTTATCAAAATGGGGCTTTTGGCTGACTTTGATACTAATTCTATCTTTTTTATTCGACCAGCCTGAATTCAACATCGGCCGTAGCAAACACTTGCTACTTAAACTTACATATCGGATACCATCAACTAACAATTATTTAATTGATGTTGCTCCACTGATCTTAAAAGGTTAACAGCAATACATAACCCCACATCCCTGCACAACCCAATAATTCTACGAGCCTAAAACTCCACAGTTTTATAAAATCTAGTAAAATCATTACCCTAAAAGCCTCAATGCAACAGTGACAAAACTCGAATGGGGGGCAATACGGAATATTTTTTGTGGATTTACTCATAAACATATGTTGCTTACGACTATTAATAGTCGATTGGCCTGTCATATTTTTCTTTGTCGCGTTTATTTTGTACTACTCTGTTATCATCACTACCACATATTTGCGGCCACACATGCTTTTGTCGTACTCCTGATAACATTTCTGAGCCCACAGTATTAGTTCTTGACAGACTATCAACACTTAGATACTGAACTACTAATCGTAACACGTATTCCAAATTTCAATCAATACGGTGATAGTTAGCTAGTACACGTTGACAAAGCATGGCGCAGCTCAATTTTTAACAGTTCGATATCGATCCAACTTTGTTTAGTGAACAAAATTGAAGCAAAATTTAAATAACTAGTTGCTTAGTAAATGCAGTAAAATGGAAATTAGATCATTTACTACTCAAAAAGGTGTGACCGAAAGTTTGAAAAATACATTCAGCTATTCATGGAAACTGAATGGATGTGACGTCCTAGGTAACATGCTGAAATCTCCAGGTTTTACCTTAGGAATCGGGAGTAAGAGTTCTAAAATTCATTTTTACGTATGTATGAATTTTTGCAGAGTATTTATTGAATTTGAAAGAACAAAAAAAAGTAATTACGAGAAATTGAAAACTAGTACTTCTATTTGTGATCAAAATGGGAGAGTAATGATCAAAGACAGACTTCTGCTAATTGAACCACTGGACCAACATTATGGAGGAGAACAACGCTACTGTATACTCGATAGTGGTTCCAATAGTTTATTGATGGAAACAGCTAACAATTTTACCATTTTGTGCGATATCACGTTTTATTCAAAAATTGACTACACTATAGATACTTTAGCAAGCAGTTTCGAAGATTCAACAACATCAGTTTTGAATGCGTTCAAGCAGCAATTTGAAAACCCAGAATTTTGCGATTTCACGATTATCGCGCCATGCAAGAAAATATTGCCAACGCACAAATTCGTCTTAGCTGCGCACAGCCCGGTTTTTGCGGCACTTATCAAATCTGATATGAAAGGAAAACGTGAAAACTGTGTGGAAATCCAAGATACAAAGTTTGAGGTGCTGATCGAAATGTTGCGTTTTATGTACTCAGCCAAAGTGAATAATTCAGAAGTATGGAGCTCTGAACTTATATTTGCAGCAGGAAAATATCAAATCGATGGCTTAAAGAGGTTGTGTTTGGAAAATCTTTTGAAAGAGATTACTATCGAAAATGCAGCCAAAGTTTTGGATTGGAGTTGTATCTTTAGAAGTCATGATTTGAAAATAAAAGCAATACAATTTATCAAAGGAAATTTAGAAAGTGTCGTCAAAACTGAGGAGTATAAGTCACTGGATAAACGATCTACAGCAGTAGAAATCATTCGTGCTCTTGCTGTATGATAATAAAATTGATTTTGGTACTACTCAAAACTTTTTACATTATTTCCGATCCTACCCTTGTAAATTATTGAGTCTAACAAAGATAGCTGAATCCTTCCACACCTATAATTATAAAGAACGTGCAATTTAAATAATCTAGCTCCCATTTTTCAATAGTTTCTACCATATTTTAAACATTACTGGCATAATTACGAAATTTTTATTTTTTTAAAATTTCCAGACAATTAACGTCTCCCTTTTTTATTTAGATTTCATATCTTTATTGTGATAAAAAGATGAACGAATTCTTAAGGATAGAAAATTTTTTTCTTTTAGTTTTGGTGTTAATAATTCAGATATTTCTTTTGAAAGCCATGAAAAAATTCATAAACGTTGGCGGACCACGTAACTACATGATGAACCGTTATCTTATAGAGATGCTTTGGATTTCGAGTTTTTGGCAAACACGTGCGAGATTCAGATTTCTTTATTTTATTTTAAATGAAAGTTATTTCTAGAACGTTAATTGATGTCTTGAAAGTAAGGGTTTTTAGGTTTTGAGGGTTTAAGGTACTTGGTTTGAACATGGTTAGACTTTACGTTTTTAGTCATATTTTGAGGTTAGGAAAAAATAATGACGTGATAAAGCAAAATTAGTTGAGGATACTGTTCAAACGAACCCAAATATTTGCTATTCTTTTAGCTTAGTTAAGGGGGCACCTTGTGGTCCTGTGTTATTTCTATCTTAATAACTTTTAAAAATTAAGTATCAAATACAATGTCAGGGTATTCTAAAAACTATACAAGTTTTTTTTTAGTAAAATTATTTATTAGCTACTTTAAAATCATCCAAAAAACCGTTTGTTATCTGTACTTTCAAAATTTCCTCGTTAGGCAGTTTTTTAAATAAAACATTATCATCCATTACGTTAATCACTATTTTATTGATAATGAAATTTCGAATCAGTGATCTAGTCGATAGTGGGGCAGAAAATATTATTCGGTAGTATTTATCGGTTTCTATAACTAGGGGGCTCTGCCCCCTGGCTGCTTCGGGCGCCAACTTCACAAAATGCTAATTTTGTTTGTAATTTTTCAAAAAATTTCACACAGAAATAATTTATTTCAAATTTTTTTATTTCCATGCTTGTATATGTCCTATACTAATTTAATTTATTTTTCAACTTGATGTTCTCAGTATCATTTTTCTGCTTTAAAAACTACATGATTCGTTTTAACCAACTACGTCACAAAATTTAAGATGAAAAAATACTTTCAAAACTAGCGCTCATTTAAGGCAATAACCAATCAAATGTAATCCAGTAATCACTAACCAATGCTATTAGGGCTTCATTTTAAAGCCAAGAAACTTTTAAAATAGGATGAAGCTCTTTGATTCTGTATTCTTTATTTTAAATTACAAAAATGACTATTTCAAAAACAAATTAAAGCGCTTGCATGATGTGATTATACTATTTTTATTCTTTTTCTTTGACAACAAGCACATTTCATTCAACTCTGCACCTTGGAAAAGTGAATTTACCTATAATCAGAATACACCTTTTAACACTTTATGTATACTTGAAAAAAAAAAAATTTTTTTTTTTATGTATTCCTCATTAGGTGTGTAGAACTAATTGTATTAATAATTATAAGAGGAATCAGAAGAAGTCGGTATCCTTTTCACGTCTCTCTCTTTTACTTCGAGCCTTTACCAGCGCTGTGTAGAACGGTGTCAACACCCGAACCCTCTTGAGATTGTTTCGTGCCGATAAAAAGCGCAAAAACTTTCCTCTCTGTCCTTCGATCAAAAACGAGGAAAAAAAAAAAAAAAAAAAAAAATGAAATTCCAGAATAAAAGACATCCACCCCTCTACAAAGTTGCCGCTCTTTATCCCATCCGCTGTAACCCTATCTTCGCATGGAGCACTTTTTTTTATCCGTCCACCAACACCTCGTGGAAGAGTAAAAAAAGCCCCAACTGGGGCTATATGCATATCGTAAAACAACAACAACAAAAGCAACCTACCGGGTATCGACTTGCCGAGGTCCAAGTACGCGCGCACCGACGGGCTGAGGAATCCGGGCGGTACGACCGGCGCCTCGTTCGTTGGATTGTTCCGTTCGTCCACGTCGTCCTCGTAATAGTAGTCGTCCTCCTCCTCTTCGGCCTGATGCTGGCGCTTCTCCTCCTCCGGATCCAGGGGCTTCGCTCGCTTTGTTACTCGGCTACTACTGACTCCCTCGTTGTCGCCGCCTCCCTCCCCCTTGTCGTGCTGCTGCATGCCACCTGCAACGTGACCAATCAACCATATCAGTTTACGAGTACTGATCCCCGGGTTTCTTTGTCATGGGTGTAGGGTCGAGGCAGGTTTTTTTAATGCGGTTGTTTTTTCATGGATTAAGGGAGGCTGATGCCTCTAGTATTCGGTTTCCATGATCTTCGTCATTAGAAGGTCTGAAGCTCGATTTGATTTGAATTATGCACTGAGAGATAAAAATAATACAAATTATAGAGAAAAGAGTAAAAATTAACATTCCGTTCAGTTAATCGAACGCAAACTGGCAAAAAAGGAAAATGTTATTATTTTTAACAGTAAAAATTATTACAAAAGTAAAAATTATTACAAAAGTAAAAATTATGGTTACATTAGTAAAAATTATGGTTAGAACAGTTAAAAATTTCGATGCGGAAAAGTAAAATTTATTAACCGATCCTTTTAAGGTTGACTGTTCCAGCATGGTGATTTTTTTTACTGTTCTAACCATAATTCTAACTACTCAAACTATAATTTGAACTGGCAAAACAATAATCTTTACTATTAATTATCGTGCGGAATGGTACTTTTTGCTGGAATTTCTCTATAATTTTATTATTTTTTTCTCTCAGTGTGCTAGATTATTGCGACAAGTGACTGATAGACTTTTTTTTTCTTCTAAAAGTAGAATATTTAAGGATAAAATAGTATTATTTGGTCTTTCGGTTTGTTACTGTTTAGTAATGTATTGTTTAAAGTTATAATTATGAAAAACTCACAATTAAATCTAGAGATTACCTTCAAATAAAAAAAAGATTTTTTTTATTAAAGGGAGTGTACTACTATCCGCTTGTTAATAGGAAATTTTTTTTACCTAAGTACAACTTTTTGTTTTATGGTTGCACCATTATTGCTTAATCTCATTTCACGAAATTTATGTGCTTGGCCACTAGAATAGTGCTCAATCTAGTATCTAGTAAAGTTTAAATGCTCTAATGACGATCTCAATACTTTTTAGGCTGAAACACACAGCCAGACGTGTAAAAAATGGTCCATAAGATCTTGAAATAGCTACATTTTAGTTTCTTAACTATACGCTTACAACTTCAAAGTAGGCGTCTTTAGTTTTGTTAGGCAAACGTACGATACGCAAAAAACTTAATTTCCAACATCTCGACATGAACGAAGCTACTATCGTAGCAGAAGCAGCATCTCTCAAACAATATCCGTACACGAAAAATAAGACGAGGTCGAAGAAAAGCCGGTCGGGGGGGGGGGTAAAGAAGGGTGGGTGGCAAAGAGGCGAGCAGTACAAAGCTCGTTGCAGCGTCAGATCGCTTTGGTGCCGTTAAAAGACCTTCCCCCCCCCTCCCGTTTTCCGAGCTAACTGGCAAACGAACAAACGCCACAGCTATCGCTTCCTCCGTACGCGGGTGAATACAACCGATTTCTCTCCGTAAGAAGCAAAGGAAGTCTGTCTGTATACTTTTTCTCCTTATTTTTCGCGCTCTCGTTATAACTTGTTATGTACTGCTTGCGATAAAAAGCAGGTGTACGACTGTCAGAGGATGAAATTGAAAAAAAAAAAAAAACGAGAGCGATGTTGAAGTCAAAGTTGTCGTCGCGTCACGCACGTGTAGGTATATATACGTGTACACGCGAATTTACAAACCGTTTGCTAGCCGGGCGCGCATTATTAATGGAGCGACGAGCAGCTTTATTACCCTCCTCCTACTCCTCCCGGGAGTACTGGAAATTGCCCAGTTTTCCAGCTCATCCTGTATATTTTTCTTTTTTTTTCGCTGTCTCAGTCTTACGAACGAGAACACGAGGTAATAGCTCGCGAGGGAAAGAGGAGTATACGTAAAAATAGCGAGAGTCCCGGTAATTAAGAGGCAACCCCGTACACAACGCAGTCTCGTATCTGTGTTGCGCGCGCCCCACCTTCGCCCGAGTTTTCAATTGCTGGGGCGTGTTTTATTATTCCGGCAGGATTCGACGAAATTGACGCGGAGAAATGGTACGGGCGCTGTTATATCGCGCTGGTATACCTACCATTGCACCAGCTCCGGTTATAGTTGGAGGGGCGGTGTGCCTTCCCCTCTAGTCCCGGGGAAATCAGGATCTATTGTGGATCTTGCGATTCGGCTTTTGATAGCGGAACAAGAGCGAGAGGCTGCAGTGCTGCTGGGGAATTGAGTAATTTGTTTGCGAATCTTATGAACTCTTTTGTTTATTTTTATGAAGAAGAAGGTGGTTCGGAGATGAAACTATTTTTCCTCGTTATTGACAATTTGAGCTTGTTTAAGGTCCGTCCGGGTTGTAGGATAGATGGATGGTCGAGAGACACGGTGTGGTGATGATCCCTCGGTACTGGCTTGGTTCTCGATTTTTATGTGCGTCAGTAAGGAGATGCAGAAAGAAAAATGCCTTGGGACTTTTTATTTTTCTCATAGTCATTATTTAATTTGATTCATACTTTGCCAAGTAAAAAAAGGTACAGTCTTGATTTTGAGTTCATAAAAATAAAATTAATGGTAATAATAAACACATTAATGAATTCTTTTGTTTCTATTTAATGACGAACACCACAGTTTTCATTTAACTATGGTTTTTCCACAACTGAGGACTATTATATGAAATTTTTTTGATGATTAGAAATAAAAATGCACAAAACAAATTTATCTTCCCGTCTGATACTTTTGCTTTTTTTCATAACATATCGGGACGTTCATGAACCTATATTAAAGTAAATCAATCAAAAACAGCTCTTGAAAAAGTGATTCAAGTCCATCTATTTGCGTCCTGGGAGGTGTAGAAAAATTAATCAAAAGTTTAAATTATTATCATGTTATATTCACATATAAAAATTGTGTGAGGAGGATTTGACCACAATTTGATTGGGTTAAAATAATGTAGAAATACATTCGATTTTTCCTTATTTTACTTCGAGCCTTTACCAGCGCTGTGTAGAACGGTGTCAACACCCGAACCCTCTTGAGATTGTTTCGTGCCGANGGGGGGGGGGGGGGGGGGGGGGAATGAAGGGGCGTTAAGGGGCTTACGTGGAATGCCCCATATATATGATATATAGAGATATATGTACAGCTTGCAAACAGTTTCGACTAATAAATCATGCAATTCAAATCACGAGAACATGTGCACGTGTTCGCGTAAATTCGTTTAATTTATGCTGATGAATGACAAATTGCAAATTGTGCGTTTTCACGCTGCCCTTGATGTAATACACGCTCTAACTTTACAGAAATTAAATTTCAGGTGTTGAAAGAATATTGACATAGTTGCCACATGATATATCTAAGGATATCACTGTTTTAACAGATTCTTGTAATCGCATTATGGTCAAACGTACGAAACCACCAAAATATGTTGCATTTTTCCTACCGAGGATGCAGTTTACGTCCAAATGTTAAGAAGAACGCTTCAGGATGAAAAAATACGTCATTTTACATTAAAATAAGTTATTAAGTCCACATACATCTAGATCATCTGTTAAAAGTGAAACACACATTTAGGTTAGGTCGGTCTATTTACATCTTAGCGTGCATCGTCGCGATCAAAGCAATGAGGGTTATTCTACCGTAAGATGGCGATAGTTTGCTCATCTAAGATTTCCACAGAACTACAACTATATATGCATTCGATGTATAGATAATGTTAGGTAAAAATCTTACATGGGTACACTATCGCCATCTGACGGTAGAACTACCCTCATTGGGAGATGTTATTTTGGAGTAAGTATAGTTGGAGCGCATGAAAAGCTTAGAGCTAACTCTAAAAAAAATAAATTTGGTAATCGCAGTATTATCGGAGCCGGCGCGATAATTTGCGTAGTTACGCACAAGATGGCCGCTCACTCGTACTGCTACATAAAACACGGGGGCATTCGCAGTTCGAAACAACCAGAAATCATTTGTGTTAAGTTATTACTGCTGTTGGGAATCGAACCACACGTAAGCGCGCGCGAGATGTACAAATTGCAATACACGTCGAATAATGAGCTTTGGAAATTGAATTCCACTTTTACGCGCTATAATGTGCACGTAGGCGTGTGTGCGCGTTATACAAGCGCTTAAGCGCATAATATTATACTTGTGTGTGTGTGTCATAGGTAGGATTCGTTGATTCGGGTCGAAACTCGACACGGGTATACATGTATCTTTACATTCGATCGGTACGGGATTTATTTAATTTCAAATAGTCGCTCGCACTCTCGCGCCTTTTCTGTGTGTGTGCGTGTGCGTTGGCTGGGAGCTTTGCGCGTACAGAAACGCGGGCATAAAAGAGACGATCGGGGTAACGCGATATGAATCCTCGAGTATTAAATTTAACAGAGAAATCTCTCGCGTATTGATTTCCGTAATTATTGCCACTGCGATGATGACTTTCGGCTTTTTTCTTTTTTTCGTTTCGAGCGGTGATTTCGCGTTGGATTCATTTTGAAACTCGCTTGTGCTGAATTTTCCGGTTGCGGACTTGCGATGTGTTCTCATTTGATTTTATAAACGAAGGTTTTATAATTTTAAAAATGTACAAATTTATGAAACAGCATTGCCTTCGTTTTAGAAGCTTTTTTTTTCTTCGAACCTGTAATGCAGTTTTGATGTAGTCTTATTTATATACATTCATTTTTATTTTTTGCGCTTGAAATGTTAGGAGAAGATAATTTGAATTTATGAATGTAAAATAAAAATTTTAGCTTTCTAAGGAGGTTTGGGAGTATCATTCAGAGAGGCGAGGAACGGGAAGTCCCCCCTGCCCGTGCATTTGGGCCCCCTTTACCGCGCACCTCCTCTCGCACTCTACAAACTTGAAACCGTGTGACTGTAACTGCTTATATTTTTGAAAAATGCCTGGTAAGGCTTGACTTTGTTTTTTGTCGAGCATCTTCCTTTTGTACCAAATTATCTATGAAAACGTTTTTTTTATTCCAACACATTTAGAATATACCTTAATTTCAATTAAAAGGCAAACCTAACCTTGTTCTCTCATAAGAGACCGTGTTAAACTGTCAATATTTCATAATTTTTTTCTCGAAAATTTCCCCTGGTGAAAAATCTGAAAAAATTAATGTGCACTACTAACATGCTCAAATATAACATACATTTTTTTTTTGGCATGCTTGTCCATTTTGAACTTTTCTCCCAAACCTCCGTAAGCTGTTGATCCTGCATACAATGCTGGATATTTGTTTAAATTTAATTTAATTCAATTTTAATTGTATTTATTGACATTCGTATGAAATACATGTAGTCAGATTTTTTTGAAACCACACTTTTTAGTTTACACCTTTACTGGCATGAAGGAAAAAATGATGCATGTAAAATGGAACTCACAAAAATTAAATACCTATTAACTTAAGACTTCAGGTATTATATATCTTAAGCAACCCAAGCAAAATAAAAAATTATTAGTCTAGTTCGTCTGAACGCTGATTTTTTTATGTAGGACTGGGTACTAATGATAAAATTAAAAAAAGGAACAATTTTCATAAAATAATAGTTATTTACGTAACAAGTGCGGAAAAGACGATTTCCCGCACGAGTCGTGATTGACTCGCACAAGTGGCTGGAGTTGTTGACAGGAACGAGTGTCAGTTGAGCACACGAGTGCGTAGCACGAGTTACTGTCACCAGCCACGAGTGTGAGTCTATTACACGAGTGTGGAAAATCGTCCCACACGAGTTGCGTACAAGATTTTTCGCAATAGGTATGAGGAAAATAGTAAATACGTTGATGATTCGCAAGGAAGGTAGTGCGGGCTCCAGGAGTGGCAACCTGATGGGGGGCTAGGGGGTCGAGCCCCCGGTGGTTACGGGGGGGGCAAAGCCCCTTCCCCCCCCCCCGACTGCAAAAATATCAAATGATTGTTCAAAGAATAAAAAAGTGTTTTATGCCTCAAATATAGAAGCATAAATTGGATTAAATGGAAATTTTATTTTAAAATGAACTTCGAATTACTTGAACAAAAACATTTTCAAAGAATTTTACAACTGTAACTAATTTTGTTAAAGGACCCCGCACCAACACAATAAGATTGTGGTTCCCGATGAAATGTTCTGGAATTATAATATGATGTAGTTTAATGGAATTAAAAAAGTCATTAAGAAGGAATTTTAGTTGAGAGTTGAGGCTTACATTAGGTAGGGTTATGATGGTTGTACACAGACGGTATCTTAATTCGTCTTCCGAGAGATTTCTGGTGTGTAGCAAAATTTTTTCCGGTGTATAGAAGAACCTTTTCCGCACACTATTCGGGAAAATCGATTTTCCACACTAAAGATAATACGGAAAACATCTATTTTCCACACATTATTGCGAAATAGTAGTTTTCCTACGAGTTTGAAAAGTCTCTGTTTGCGAGCCGAGAGGTTTGCGGCCCGAGCCGAAGGCGAAGTCCGTAACGAGGTTCGTAAAGGAGACTTTTCGAACGAGAAAACTGCTTTTTTGCCCGAAGAAGTACCAGCCTCCCAAAACCACCCGATGGCGGAAAAAATTATTTATGCTATTTAGTGTACTTGTACCTGTTCAACACGTCCGAATGATTAAAAAATGCTATTGAGTCATTTGAAAAAATCATTTATTAATCTGACAATTTAATAATGTAACCTTTGTAGCCTATCAAACAAATTTACTGCCCCACTATTACAAAAAACCATATCTTCTTACCATCCACACGTATACACATACTTGTAAGTATCCTTTCATCCTCAACGCGATTTGACACACCTCCCGAAAATTAATTTCACGTCTCGTACGACAAGCACACGTAAGTAATATATCCACAAAAGCACACTACAACCAATAGACACGCATCCTTCGCCAGCGTTTACTCGAGCACACACACCCACGCTGTATTTATACGCACACGTGTGTAACAAAGATTGCTCCACGTTGACGCTGCGCCGGGATACGTAAGTATACAGACAAATCCCTCTGTACCTACGCTATACGTACCAAAATCTCCCGCTTTCTATCACCCGTTTGCTACCTTGTCTACGTGTACTCTCGTGTATATGTATACAGAATATAACAGGAGGATTGACACATACACGCGCGTGAAGCTTTCAAGCTCTCTATAGCTTATCCGGGTATACTAAGAGTTCGCGTATCCTTATCGAAACGAGCGCAATTTTTTTTTTATAAGTAATACCATACCCAGCAAAATGCTGAAAAAGCAGTTTCAATCATTATATTCTTCTGAATCATCAATGCGGAGTTCAATGTACACACACACACACACACACACAGGTATAAGTTCGCCTGCCGCGTATTTGTATTATCGCGCCCGAGTAAACGGGCATGCGTTTCTCACGACCTCTCGAGTATGCAACTTTTCTTTTGCGCACTTACAAGTACAAGTAATGCAGCCTATAGGGGCACTGATTGCGCGTTTGAATTTATATTTGCGCTCTCGTGTATATGTGGCTGTTGTTGCTGCTGTGATCGGTTTTTTCGGGGTACCATTCGCGCTTATAACGTCAAGGAGTTTAGAGTTTTAAAAAATTTCAAAATTGTGTATATAAGAAAAAAAAAACACGTATAATGTTTGAGTCATTTTTTTTTAAAATGGTAATGTAAAGAGGTCGGGAACAATGTTGAAACACCGCAAGTACAAGAAATTTTTCTGCAAAACTACTATTGAAAATTGACCCGAGGCAAAGAGGACGATTATGATTGAGTAAAATTGGCATGGTGTCTGCGATTTACCTCAGTTCAAGGTTGTAGCTGTTCTATAGCTCACTGCTCCGCGTGTGGATTTACTGTTCAACTGTAGAAGCCATGGGTCGCTAAATTATTCCTACTTTACTCTGGTATGTGTAATATTGCCAAAAATCGAGCCAAAAATATTGTGTAAAATGTGTAAAAAGCGAGAAAAAAAATGTATACAAATTTGAATCGTACAAAAGATTTTCTCTTTAAGTCAACGCCTCAGGCAGCCTCTCACATGGACACACTGGAGTATCTCTCATCTCCCCGCTTATATATATTCGTGTGATGCCATGAAGAAAGTCATCGCAGCACTAGGTACTCGAGGCCCCCGCGAACATGTATACCAGTCGTGCGGTAATCCGTGAAGTAAAGAAAAGCGAAAAAAAAAATATACATACCTGTTGCTCTCGCGGCTGTGTACCTGTGTATATAACACTACATCAGCAGCGAGTTGCTTCTTCTTCCGCGAGCGTCGATTTATCTGCTGCCGACTCGTCCTTTACTCTCCGATGTACTCGCGTTGCGCAATAAGCACCGTATGCCGCGACTCTGGTGAGTTGAGAAACTCTCTCGGCTTATCGAGCGATTTTTTGTTGACGGTTTTTTTTTCCTACGGATACTTTTTGACGAATCACTTGACGTTATAGCGATGCCTGTTCTTCTATGGTGAGTGACATCAGGGTTTGATTTTGAAAATTCGTGACTTGCTTGGTAATGATGAAAATTTCAATGAGCACTAGTAGAACCTCATATGCTTTTAAGTTCTAGTTACGCCAGTGGTAGAGAGTGCAATATGATCTAGTAGATTGATCGAAGAATTGGAAAAAGAGAAAAGTGAATGTTGATCAACAAAACATAAAGTAAAATAAAAAAACTGGAGGAGTACCAAGAGAAAGCTGGAAAATTTTTCCGAAGTTTCGAGCACTCCCGTAAAGACGATTTTCTAAAATTCAAAATTATTCGAAATCTTTGTACATACAACTTGAGATATATTATTGTGCACAATGTCCATTTGCACATAATTTAAGTAAATTAACTATTTATAATAAAACTAAACATTAAAATCGGTGTTGGGAAAAAATTCTTGGCATTAGCCCATTTTGCCTAAGGTTTTCTACCACCTAATAGTTGAATCAGACTTGGTACTGTGGAAAATATTTTTTGTAATATAATTTGCGATTTTTCACAAAATAATGACCCATTTTTCATGAACTTTGTGCCTATAACTGCAAACATTATTTTTCCCATGCTATTAATTACCTTATCCTCAATTACATCAAACTATGTTGTGCCCAATCTTTTTGTATAAAATAAGGTAGTTGACACATCGCAAAAGCATGTGGTAAATATGGAAACTACTCGAAATAAAGTTTAAGGTAATATTTTTTTTTTAAAACTCTTTTTTAATGAGAAATACGTTTATCAATTTAATAATGCCTATTTCACGATATACATCTTTTTTTAAGAGTTGCATGGCAAAAAAATCTAATCAAGAATTTCGTTTTTATAAAAATACATTTTAAAAAAATGATCAAGTTTTGTGGAATTGGTTAATTTATGTGATAATCCCTACTAAAAGTATATTGGTACCAATAACCAATAACCCCCTTACCTCAAAAACCGATTCGTCAGGTATTTTATATCGGCGAGAAATCGTTATTTCGGGGAACTCGTCGATTTATGATATTATGGTAATTGCAATGTTGCATTTTTTTTGTCATTGTTATTATAAAAACTTTTTGTTCATTTTTCAGTCTAAATTGAAGCAAGCCAATATCGATAGATAAACTCAACCTGGTCAAAAGACAAAAATTTAGTTAGTGTCTAATTAGTGTTAAGCGATTAGCTTCGTTTTTTAATTATTTTTGAATTTGCGTTGCATTGTACATAAAAGTGTATTTTTCCACTCATTATTTGAACCGTCCCACTGCATGGTGTCTCTTTCAAATGGTGGAAAAAAGTGGGAATAAGTAATATATTTCTTGAACGTTCTTAACGATATTTGTGAGGCAGTCCGAACGTAAAGTTTTTACTTCAAATTATCTACTTTGTAACCTTAAAGCGAAAACACATTATGAACCTATTAATACCTCATTTTGAAACGTGAGCATAAAAATCATTTCTTTAATTGTGACTGCATTCGCTTTTTGGGCGTTTACCGTTAAAGATCATCGTCAGTTACTCATCCACAAAAATTGCTATTTAAGCATACTGTATCGAAATTTATACTTGAATCCTTAGTGAAGAGTGTACATTTTTATGGTATGTATGTATCTCTTTCAATATCTTCATACATTGCTTAATCTCAAGTGAGTGAGTTGTAAAATAAATTTGTCGATTCGAAGGATAATCAAATTTAAATAACGAAAAAGCTGCTGCAGCAATGAGTGATTTGACGACACAGCGATCATTTTTAGTCTGGTGACTGAAAATATGGATATAAAGAAAGGTGAGTTTTTGCATATAATTTGATCGAAGATTCGATTTGTTTTTATTTTAAGAGAAGTTACGAAGTCGTCTACGGTTGATCTGAATACTTGCATGTGAAATAATTTTACAACAAAAAAAAACAAAATACTTTAAATACTTTTTTTTCTATACACACTATTTAACATGAATAATTTATTCTAATTATAAAAAATTGAACTGTAA
The DNA here is from genome assembly GCF_000648655.2 of Copidosoma floridanum. The sequence goes on from NW_019379537.1 coordinate 325,199, forward strand.
AAGCAAAAATTTTCTTTCTAACCTTTAACAATACCGTCTCCTCGTGTCTTTCATACACAGCACGTATAGCCGCGGAGGAGGTGGCGGTATGATTCAAATTACTTTTGAGCATACTTTGGTCATGTAATTTTCTACTAGAAAAATAGTTGTAATATATGTGTCTGCGGACGTTCGATACAAATAAACTAATAATCACGTACCGGGGCCCCTAATGAATGTTAAATGAGTTAATTAAAATTTCTTATTTTCTTTGTTGACAGAAAATCTACCTCTCAAACAAATTTCCTTCGTCTATTTATCACCGAGTTGTTGAATAGTTTTGAAGAAGAAAATATCGATAAAAATTAAACGACCAAATCCATGGAAAACGCATCTAGCCGTAAAAGTTTCTAAACCAGCGTTGTACGGGACTCCAGCATCATGGAACGGGCCGGTAGCAGTTGTTCGAGAAGGTCTCAACTATGCGACGTATGTGGCAAAACTTGGCCCTCGACTTTTCAACTCACGAGACACAAACTCGTTCACACCGATGAAAAGCCCTTCGGCTGCAAAACATGTAAAAAAAGCTTCACTCAAAAGATCAATCTAATTAAACATGAGCGTTTGCACTCGAGAGACAAGCCCTTCAATTGTGAAACATGTCAACGCACTTTCAACGAAAAATCACACTTATTGGAACACAAGCGAACACACACGGGAAAAAAGCCCTTTGACTGTAACGTATGCGAGCGAACTTTCAATCACAAGACCAGTCTTCGAGTGCACATGCGAATGCACACGGGCGAGAAGCCTTTCACCTGCGATATTTGTTCGCAAACTTTTATGAGCAGAGGTAATTGTGTGAGGCACATGCGTAACCTGCACGAAAGGCCCAGCCACAGTGCTGCATCTTCCACCAAAACCAAAGCACCCAATGAACATTTAAAAGCCCATCAGTACTGTATTCTGTGTTCACGCACCTTCGATCGCTGTGACGATCTTGGAGTGCACTTGCGCACCGATCACGTCCATCGCTGCGATAAGTGTCCACTAGCTTTTGACGAATTCATCGGTCTTGTGAAGCACAAACACATGCTTCATAGGAATTGCAAATCACGTGGTGTTCTTATCCGTAGTCCTTTTCGTGCCTCATCTCAATGGGGTATGCAGTAGAGCGGATGAGATGCATATAAACTTTCGATTTGTCGTTGAATACATACATCACTATTTCCAGTGTATGTATGTTATAATATATGTAGGTATCTTTGAAAGATATCCAAAGTCAATAAATGTATGCACATTCTATTCAAATAATCACCCAATTGTATGATGACAAAACATGTGAACAAAATAATTTTCTATAGTGTGCAATAAATGTTGAAAAAAAAATTGATTATTTATGTAATTTTCATTATATTTCGTTCATTGTAAAACAGGTGAGTAAAGCATTTAAATTAACAGAAATCACTAGACACAGGCAAACAGAGGCAAGCGATAAATTTAGTCGTTAGTATGTATTAATAGAAAAAGATACAAGTATATTTCAAAGCTATGATTAAAAGATATCAAGACAGTACAGTCGGAAATAAAATTGTACAGAATTGTAGAGGAGGAAAAAATCGGGTATCGAATGGATTCAAGAAGCAAAAATAATATACAGATGTACCTATCTCTGGATTAATATAAAATATATTTTCCGCCCTCGGGTGGTTTTGGGAGGCTGTTACTTCCTCGGGCGAAAAAGCAGTTTTCCGGAACTCGTTCGAAAAGTCTCCTTTACGAACCTCGTTACGTCCCTCGCCTTCGGCTCGGGCCGCAAACCTCTCGGTTCGCAAACAGAGACTTTTCAAACTCGTAGGAAAACTAC
>NW_019379537.1:327950-367148 GCF_000648655.2 Copidosoma floridanum
TCAAAAAAAAAAAAAAGACACTTATAAAAGAGGCTACAAAAATGACCCTGTTAGTTAAGGTGGTTGTGTTAAACTGTATAATTTTTCAAAAATATCATGCAGTGACCTCCAAATAAAAATAAAACCACCTTGTTTATGGATAGAAGTCGTATATTAATTTAATCGTTTGTTCGCTTTTACATAATATATGATGCACTACAAAAATAAGATAGTCGAAATATTACAAACACGCTACCGACGTTTGTATAAGTATATTTTATTATGAAAAAGTTAAATACTTGAATACTTAGACATTAAAGGGCTTTAGACTATTTCAGAGATTACATATTGGTTTTTGGAATAACTGGTATAAGAGTAGTTTAAAAAAATTAAGTTTGCATCAACACGTCAATAATTCTAGGGGTTTGCATACATACATTATTTTCATGTTGAAAATCAAGCTTTAGATGTAAGTATCCAAGCTACAACTAACGAACTTCATATGTTTTTAAATTAGGATATCATTAATCAATGTGTAATATAGTTTATCAACAAGTGCTTTGTACCTACAATTGTAAATTTAATTTTGCAATAATAATAACAGTAATAAAAATGGTAAAAGCAGTCCAAAAGGAGTATCTGTGCGTCACGCAGATGATACTAAACGCCAACGTGCCGCAACAGAACACGAGCTAATTTTACTTTCTTGCCAAGTGTATACATGCGCCGGTGAGAGGAGGATATACACGTTTCAGGTGATAATCGTGTATGTACAATATACCTATGACTATATTATATACTCTCGACGCAGGACAATATATACAGATACGCACGCGTGCGCGAGATACCCAAGGTATGCATGCACATGCATTTTAATAGCTGTTTCGTCATGCATGCGTAATAAAGACGAGAGAGTGTACATTATATGGGTGTTTCGTGTTTTCCGAGAGAGAGAGAGAGAGACAGAGATGTACGAGTTGCGCGCGAAAATGACCGACGATCGGGGGGTGCACGCGAAAGCGCTTTTCGATGGTTGCAGCGTGTGTATTAGAGATGCTTAATTCATGCACGGGCACGATGTTGGGCGGCGGGAGGTTTATTGGTCTTTTTTTTTTTTTTTTTTTTTTTTGTACATAGTTAATCTTGTCGATTCGTATATTTTTTTTTTTTTTTTTTTTTTTTCGTAATGTATATGTACGGGTGGGTCGCGTGTGATTGCCAAGCCCGGACGTTATACCCGTGGGCATACGGAGCGCGGAATGGAATTTTTGTGTCTCCATTCTCTCTCTTTCGAATCAATCTTTACCCGCGGTGTCCGTGTAACCCACTCGAGCATTGGTTTTTTCAATAGTTGTATACTGCCTGTAAAATCTTGGAATGAAGTTTTTTTTTTTTCTTTTTCGTCAAAAATTTGCCGATGCGCTTTAATTACTCTTTCGTGGTGGATGAGCGCGAGGTACCGTCATCGTTGTGTTGCGCTTACGCTTTCCATTAAGATGTTGGCTGCTGGCGTCTTTGTTGTGAAATCTTTTTCACGATGTAGCTCGGGCGCAACGATTAATAATTAGCGATTGTTGCCTCCTCGCGAGGATGACGGCGATGTATATACACCCTTCCTCGAGAAGAGGATTGCGTCAGCGTTTTTTGGGGGAAGATGCCGCTCGGGGTTTTGCGTTTTGCGTTGATGCAACCGTGCAGTTTTTCTAAATTTTACAGGGTTTATTTCCTTAAAATTGACTATAGGTTTTTTTATAACTGTCAGATTGATGGTGGTCTTGCAATTTATCATTTCTCAGGATCGATTGTTTCTGATTTCATTCAGTTACAAGCACAAATGTATATTTTGACCAAAATTCCGAAGTGCTCGGGGGATGTAAAATATGATTTTTCCTGTTTCTCAAAAAGTTTCCTCGTGAATTGCAAATTACTGTTCAATCAATTCTCTCTCTAATTTTTGTGGTGCTAAAATTAAAATTCAAGCAAAATAACGCCAAAATTTGAAGAAAAAAAACAAAAAAAAAAAAAAAACGTTAAAAAACACTCAAATCTTTTCACAACGGTTTCACGACATTTTAAACCTCATGAAATAGTAAATCAAGAAGAAAAATAAATCAAAAACTGTAAGCGAACAAATCCGCATTCGGCATCTATGTGATGTACACACTCCAAAAGCATTAAGGACGCGACAAAAGACAGTGAAAAAGAAAATTGGCAGAAAAGTGAACAACAATACGTGTGCAATACAACCCAGACACATACATGCACGGTCGCGTCCACTTTTCAGAGAGGGTGTAAATAGAAGGGAGAGGCGCGAAACGTGGGAAAAGCCTGGGCTTAGCAGCGGGAGACAGAAAAGTGTGTCGGCATTGTGAAAGCAACCTACCACCCCGCACCTCTCCTCCTCCTCCTCTTTCGCCCTTATACTCGTGTCCTCGAGTCCTCGTGCATGGCCGCCAATTAGGAAGTCTCGAAACCGACGTAAGAGAGTCGCTCTGTATTTACTTTTTTTTCTTCTTTTGATGCAGCTACAGTGCCGTCACCACTTTGCAATTTTTTTTTTTTTTTACTCATTATGAGTTTCTGCTGTTTACCGCAAAAAACAGCTGTGTTTATCATTTATGGGACACTACGTTGCATAAATTTTCACGCTTATTGGACACCTGTACTGGATCCCTGGTTCTTTTGTTTTTCTTAGTTTTAAGTTTATTTTTCTCTTTTATCAATTCATCTAAAAATAAAATAAACATTCAGACGGTTGTATTCACTAAAATTGAATGTTATTACAATCAACTTTCTACGTACAAAATCTAGTCATAATTTTATGAGTAAGAAAATACGCGTATAATACCTTCAGCTCTATAGAAAATTCCAGTATTGATTTTTTTGCGAACAGGATTAAGAGCAATAATTGTATTTTAACTGCTTTTGTCTTGGTTAAACAATAATTTCTAAATATCACTTAATGTGTATCTATCCTAAAAAAATGAGTATCACGTGACTATCGACAGAATACGCCGTGATCTAATTGGTTGTGAGTGACGAAAGGTGGTACATTTAAATGTACATATGAGATTGAGTAGACAAGCGCTGGCTACATCTAGCGCCCTCAAAGACTAATCAAAGTCGGTTTATCGCTTAGATTTATTTTTAAAATTTAATCATTATATTTAGATTAAATAATCATTAGAAATATGTTTAATAAAAAAAGTTTGAGGGTTGGCGCGTGGAGCGTGCAGAAGGCTAAGCCCCCTAATCAATTAAAGATTCAAACTTTAGTTATTCATAATATATCGTTATATATGTATGAAAAATGAAATTTTTTTTAATTTGTCATTGTCTTTTTGCAGGTATGGTTCACAATACATTTACAGACTTTAAGATGATTTCGTGAGTAAAAAAATCCATATTATTTATGATAAACCAATCATATATACCATAATACAGTATAAATATATTATTTGATATTACAATGATCTGCTAGTAGTAATATCCACTCTTTATACGCATGTATACATTAATTTTTTTTGTTTATTTCATGCCATGTATGGGCTTTAGGGATCATTTACCTAGTTTTCATGTACATCAAAAACGAAGATTGTGAATTAAATCAGATCTATGACCACTGGGATATTAATCTATGTTTTTATCACTTTACCTACGTCTATATAAATAATCATTATTTATTCCATCACAAGAAAGTATTAAGTTTTTTCCCCGAAGACCAAAAAAATTACTCAACATTTGCTGAAATTCTTTATTTAACAAAAACATTGTTTTAAAAAAATACAAAGAAATAATTTACCACAGTTAATCTAATACTTGAATATCGTTAGTTAATAATTTTGTACATTAATTAATTAAAACGTTAAACTATCACTCCAAACTTCATCATACGAAGCCTTTCAAAAGACGAACAAAGACGTGCACAAGTTTGTCATACTTCAGCTAAGAAGCACCAAGGAAGATAGCTTTTAACGAAAAGAAACAAGCTCGTTAGCTGTCTCACATACACACACATATGTACATACGTATACATCTGTACGGTAGAATGAGCGTAAGAAACTTGTCGACAATAGATCGGATTTTACGAGTCTCCTGGTGGAAAGACGTTCCGTCCTTTACGTGTTCTCGTGCGCTGGCTATTAGAGAGAAACGTGATTCTCGCGGCCACTGTCTTTAGAAGGTTTACCACTCTTCTCTCGTTTTTGTGTATATATATAAGCTTGCAAGCCTCTGAAGAATACACTACTTGGAAAGTAGCTTTCGCAGCATGTCTGTGTGATAAGTACGTTTGGTTGCTAACCAATTTCGGTGAAAATAAAAAAAAGTAATTTTTAGGTTATAAGTCATTTATATTAATCGTTCTTTTTTTTCCTTAACAAAAAACAAGTATGTATATAATTATTGTTGGATATGAATTTTGTAAATTTAAAAAGTACGAATCGCAGAATTTTACTTAACCATAAATATGTAATTGACTATCTAGCGGTGTAATGTAACCATCGGTAAAGTATGGCTCTACTTTATCGACTTATAACCTTAGAAACGTTGATTTCTTTTGAAAATCAAAAGTCAAAGTATTCTGGATCGAAAATACAATTTTATAATTGTGTAAATACGATTCCTAATACCTTACTTGACAATATATATATATATATATATAATATATATATATATAAAAGAAACTTCCTATATGAAAGCTGCACCACTCGGAAGGTGGAACATACTATACTATAGGTACATGTACATTGACTACCCCTTTTCGTCACTCTATTTCACAGATGGCTCGGCCGTCGCAGCATCTTCTCCACTGCTGGCGACATCCTTATCGTCTTGATAACGACGAGGGAAGGAATGTACAGGTTTTGAGTTTTCCTCTCGGGACGCGTTTTTGGAGAAAAATACTTCCTTTGTTCGGTCTCGACCCCTTAGACATATATACATACATACCACCTATATATACACGTATATCCAGCGAGAGATAGCAATGGCAGAAGATTCGTAGGTGTGAATAGAACATACGGCTGGGAAAACAGTAATCACAGAGAGTAACCCAAAAGGGAGAGAGAGAGAGAGAAATGACGACTGGTCGGATCGAGTTGCGGAGCACGCGGTGCTCCGCAATGCATACAAATGTTATTTTGTGCTCCCTAGCCCCACGTCAACTTGCTACGTGTCCGCACCGTCGTATATATACACGTACCTCATACCGCATTGTCTTCTTCGAGGACTGCACGTGTATATATACGTGTGCGTTTCTTTGCTATTCCGCGTGACTTCGTCAATTTTGGATTCTAGAACGGATTTGCGGAAGGCGCGAATTACCTGCTCCTTCGTGACGTGCCTTTCTCTTTCCCTGTATATACGTGGAGAATTCGTCTGTGAATATCCGGAGAAACACGTTTTTCGATCGGATTCGCTCGAGACGAGCAAACGGACGGATGGAAGTGCTTATACGTGTGGATAAACAGAAGAAATCCTCGACGCTATCTTCCACATTCCTTAGCCGCAGAAATCATTTTTTCGTGGCGGCAATTTTAATGCCACACTTCGACGATTTTGTTCTCTGTCTTGTTGATACTTGTGGTTAAGTTCGATGGATATTAGGCACGAGGAACTGTAGTATTTTACGCTCCACGTGTGACGACTGTCAAGATCTTCAAAAGTCCCATGTTTGCTTTGTTGAAATTTTTCTAAAAAAATGTATTGCTATTTGTTTCTGTGCACTTTTTTCTTTAGAAATGTGACGTAATAAGTCAGTTTTTTCTAGTTCTCCAAAAGAACCTGACACTTTTTTCTTGTTATTTTAGAAAAAATTGAATAATTTTACAGGATCAATATTCGGTGACCTTGTCCTGAACGTTCAGGGTAATTTGAAGCTCAATTCGTTTTTTTTTTTTTTTTTCATGACGGAACATGCATTTTTAACCCTGGTAGTATAAGAGTGGACAATTTTATTATCTTGTCTCTTGATTCGTAAAATGATAAATATATTTTTCTATTGAAAAAATAAAATTATTTGACTTTTAAACGACCTTGAAAACCAAGGTTAAAAATAACTGCGAATTTAAAAACATATAACTTTCTTCTACATCATTTTTTTTTTTACATTACGAGATCCAATGAAATATTACATTGTTTCTAGATAAAAACCTGATACGTCCAAAACAAAAGTTATCGGTCATGAATTTCCAATTATCTTCTAAATATACATTTGCTGTCCATTCCCACCTCTTTATAATTTTCGTAGTTCAAGAATATATTCTTGTAAAAAAAATTCAACTTAAAATGCCTATTTCTTCTTACTCTGAACGCACACTCACATTTGATCTTCATTCCATCAGTTTGCATAAAAATACTCAACATTTCAAGGTTTCTCCGTTCGAAGGAGTTCGCATCTCGTCGTCTCTTCCCGCACAATCATCTGCCTCCATTTGCCTCCTATCAAGCTCCCAAATCAGGCTTCCCCGCCACTCATACCTCCTGAATCGAGTCATCCACTCTCCACCACACCACACCTTTCTTTCGTCACCTTTATACAAATTTCCTTTATTTCCTTCACTCCCGACAGATGCTGTATACTCTCCGAGCCATCTTGTTTCGACACTATATTGAGATCGAAAGATACTAGACACTCCTTATTTATCGAGGAGACAATGAAGCACAAAAATAAAACAGTTCTATTCCCTCCAACCTTTTCGTTTACTGGTAAAATACACGATGTGCTTGATTTCAATCGGAGTACATATTTAAAAACAAGAAAATAACAAAAACTTTGTACATACATAAATTTTGCTACACTAAGATGGCATTCTAAAAGCCTAAGGTATCGATCAGTCAACTAAAGTAAGCAAGTTCACTCTCGAAACACTGGGGAAAAAAAAACTATCATCCCCCAACAATAAGCAAAACAACAGCTAAGTAGCTTAATAGAGCTGCATCGACGATTGGGTTAAACTTCGCTCTCCAAAGTCTCGATACATAACACAAAGGGGGAGAGAGAGAGAGGGGCCACCTACTACAGCTGCTAATGCCTAATCAAAATCTTCTCAGATGATTCCCGACGAAGGTTCCGTACTACGCCTTGGAGAGATAAGTCCTCCTTCGCGCGGCTTATGTTGGCTCTCGGCCACTTGGAAAACACCTTTAACAGATTATCCGGGGGTCGGAGCTTGCACCGAGTTTCCCTTCGAATACACTCAAGCTATATCTTTTGACTGGTCTTTGCATACGTCTCTACACTCCGTGTGATCGCTTTGTCATTTTTGCATAGGTTATGTAATTTGTTGAGAAAATTTCGGAGAGGTTCCAAGGGTTATTTGTTAAAAGTAAATATGTTTTAGGTCTTAATTTCAACATGACGATGAAGACGATTAAAATTCTTTATCAAAGTCCTCAACTATACAATAAAACGGCAACTTGGATGTTTTTTTTAAAGGTGTATGGCCAGATCAGCTGGATCTGCCGTTTTGAAGTTATAATGGATTTTTTTTACTATACAGAATCATTTAAAGTTTTTTTTATTCACACATTTTTGCAAAAGTTTGTAATTTAAATTATAATTGACCCCTCGGATTATATACAGTGTTTTCACTACGCGCCTAAGGACAATCAGCGCTCAAGTGATGCTTTTTGAAAATAGTGACCCAGCAACAAAGAATATTGTATCGTGATTGTACTGTTTGATGTGCTCATGACAGTATAGGCTTATTGAGGTTATCTTTAGTTCTTTTTTCAAAAAAGACTGCTCTGTTGCAGTGACAGTGACATCATAATAACTTTGAAGAGCTTCGTCATACAATGGATCGATAAAATGAATAAATACAGTTTTCAGTACCGGACGATAATGGATCAAACTTAATTAAAGACACATCAAAGGTACAACACTAATTAACCAAGCAAAGCAACGACTACGACTCTGCCTCTAGATTGCGTATGTATGCACATGTATAACCTCTCCCTTTGTGAAATTCCTTTCGGCAAAAACGAAAGCTACAGACAAGCGAACCAACTATTCGCACTTTTGATTTTTTTCCCCCCTATCCTCAATCAGTAGTTCCTCCTGGCTCTTTTGACCCAAACGTGCAAAAGTTTCCTTTGAATCGAGACCCCCACAGCTGCCGCGTATAAATTTAATTGACGCGTAATGCTTCATACGGCGTGCATGTCTCCGAAAATTGATACTATACCCTTTTTACCCGAAAGTGCGACCGTTTCAATCAAATATATTTTCAATTCTATAAGTAATGCCTGGGTATAAAAAAAGACTTTCTTCAATTGTTGAAAAGTTTGCCGATATAACTCTTGAAAACACACCAGCGGTAAAAGGCTGAATAAAATTATTTTTCGCTCCAACCCTGATATAATACGTCATACGGAATAGTCTTCGCTTTCATCGCGTGCGTATAACCCACGTACGGCTGTAACGACGCGTGAACGCCACTTCCCGGCTTTACGAGCTTCGATCATATATACACATCAACACAGTGCGAAGGGTGCGCTTTCCAACGTTTACGCGCAACGGGAAAACGTCCGCCAAGCGCATTTTTACGAACGCCCACTTGCGTTATAGTGGGACATCTCGCGCGCACGGCTTTTTGTTTTATCATCGCGGGGACCTCTTTTTTATTTTTTTTTTTTTTCATCCGTTCACAGAAACTTTTCCGGCGGTGGTATAAATTTTCTCACTTGTTTCAACGACCTCCCTAGTATGAGTAATCTCTCTCTCTCTCTCTCTCTCTGTACGTTCCAACTTACAATGATTTGCTGTTTTATCGGCTAATTATCGAATCACACCACTCGAAGTTATTAAAATTTTTACCAACGCGTTAATCATCTTCCACAGGTAAAGTTCAAAGCAAACGTCAGTTTATACGTATACATCGGAAGTACCAGTATGTATATGTATGAGGCGATGCAAAGTCTGTCTCCGAGACGTCGTCAAAAGTACGTACGTAAGTCTCTCTCTCTCTCTCTCTCTCTCCCTGGAACCCCTCAAATAAGTGTATACACGTATACACGCGTAATAACGCACCGCGCAGCCTTTTCTGGTTGCAAGGCCGCGTAGTAAACTTAATCTAAGTTGTTGCGTTGCCGTTGCTTCTGCTATTGACAGCTAATTTAATAAGCTTGTTAATCAAGTTTAATAAACTAATTAAGCCCGGAGTCTGCAGCGTTAGTTAATTCCGTGCCATGGGCGTCTCTGAAAACTGGAGAAGATAGCTTTGCTGTGCGTTATATTATATGCGTGCTGCTTACAAAACTCAATCTTATAATGATTCCTGGTATGCCCTTGTGTGATTGTTTTGCTATCAGTGTCTTCTAACTTTTAGGTTATTTGGTGCTCATTTTTTTTTTTTTTTTTTTTTTTTCTGTGTGTATGCAGTTTTTTCAGTACAGGTGTTTTTTAATTTCTGTTGATAGTTTTTCTTATGGAATTGATTGTTTAACTCAAGTATGATGATTCAACTAGTAGAATAGGCATAAAATAGTCTTATCAGTAAAAATCATTACATTTGCAATATTTGATCATAATTTTAATAGACGAGCAATTTAGTTGTTTAGAGGCCAATGTTTGTCTTAAAAAAAGTTAGTAATTTTATGTACAACCCGATGATTTAACACTGTAGTAAAAATGATAATTTTAAAAAATATTCATAATTTTTACTCACAACATTGATGAAGACAAAAAAAACTATTGACAAAATGGTGCCCTATGAACATATAAAATAAGTTGACCTGGTGATGGGCAACTTTTCTAATTACACTGGTCGATGGCCCTTTTACAAAGCCCGCACATCAGCCAAAGTGTGCGGGCAGAGGAAGATAAAAAAAGAAAAGAAAAAACGAAAAAACAAAATTAATAGCGTTCTCGAGGTGCTTTTGCTCTTTGTGTGCGGTTCCCTCGTTGGCGCGCATACGAGGAAAATAGAATAAAACGCGTACGGTTTTTCGGGATAATTTCATCGCCCCTCTAATACAGCGGCGCAGGATTATAATTAGAGAAGCTTTTGCGAGAGACCCTTTGACGCTGGAAAATGACGTACGCCCGCTTTCAAAACCGACGAGTTATGTACACATAGTTGCGAGCAGTATATTACTTACTTGTGGAACGCAATTGCAGATTTTCAAGCGCAAATTCGAGAGATACGCTTTTATACGAGCGAAGCTGTTCTCTCTCGGCGTTTGTCGCGCGCTAGTGGCTGGGTTGGTTCTTTGCCTCGTTTAGTTGTGTGTTTCGTTATACATAATTCTCATCGTATATTCTCGACTCCATATATTTTTGGATGGTTAAAAAGACAAAAACCTTTAGTGATTACGAAATTAGAATGTTTCGCATGGTACATCTGAAAGAAAATTTTTCTCTACCTGGTTATGTATAAGTTAAAAAAAACCTCTTACAAAGTTTTACTTCAAATTAATTGTCGCTATTTGAAGTAACTTGTTGATTTGACAGCGTACAGAACAAAAACTAGATTTAATTACCACCCAATCTTTCAGAAATATGATTGTTCAATAAAAATATATTGAACAATGTATCTTTACTTCAATTATGATTACGTAATTAAAAAATCGTAAAATCTGGACATGAAGTTGTACTTTAAAATTTTGGTACGCATAAGATTTGTTAAAATGTGATGATTTGACTACCTATGTTACACAAACAAGTTTTTGGTATAAACAAAGCGTTTTAGTAAAACGTCGTTTTCAGGTAATTTAAAAAAAAGGGCACTTTGAAGTAATACTTCAATCAGAATATTTTACTTCACAGATCATTTTCTTTTTCATTTTCAATTACAAACACGTAAATTTATAAAGTCTAAAAACTTGGTTTATTTTACTATTTATGTATCCATTAAGTTTTTTATTTATTCCACCTAAATCTTAACAACTTCACCCGTCCAACGACATACGAACAAAACAAGGTATGAACGTTATTGTTAACGTGCAACGTTTTTCTTAAATTCACGCATAAAAAGGAAAAAAAAACATACACAGAGCGAACGAAATTTCTTATTAGCCCCTAAAACTGGTCTTCATAAAAAGCGCAACAAAGGCCAAAAGAGAGAGAAGAAAAAAGCACGAAAATGCGTGCTCGGGCACCTAATCTTCCAGCAGCAATGCCTCTCTTTCAATTAAATTCTGGTCCATAAAAAAAATCCCGGAAAAAGCGCCTCCGTGCTCCCCTCATCCCAGCAGTGTAAATAAGAAGCAATAAAACGTAGAAGAAAAACGCCCGGGAAAAGCGCAGTTCGTACGCACGACAGCAGCCGCACCTAGTACGCGAAAACCCCATTGGCCGTCGGCTCGTTCGCGAGCTGCAGTTTCGCGACTTTAATGCCTCCTTCGGCCTCCCCAGCAAGCAAGACGATATTACTACCATCCCCGTTCCCGGTTTTTCCCTCTCCCTCCCTGTTCTCCCTTTTTTTTTATACGCCCGTCTTTTATCGCTTTCGTTCTGCGTTATATCTCCCCCGACCACCACCCCCTTTTTCCTTTCTTCTCGCTCCGCGTTTTGGTTCAGTATGTACTGCTGTTACTGACAGGCAGCTGGTGCTGGGAATAATTTTTTTTTTTTTTTTCTAACTATTTAATTAGTTAATTAAGAATTAAAACGAGAAGAGGTGAGCTTCTCCATTTAAAAGTTTGCCCCAGGGGCCGAGGCAATAGGGTCCGTCAGTTACCACGGAATATTTCATCCCTGAGTCGGTGTACACAATGCTTTTTTTCTTAATTCTGATTGTGAGCATAACAAATGATTTTACTCTTAAATAGACTCGAAAGTTGTTTACGTTCAAGAACAAAAAAAAAAAAACTCAAACATAAACTACCGTGTTCAACAACAGAATGAAACAGAGGCCAAAAATCGAGTTGGACTGCAAACAATAATCGATACCAAAACCATTCTTGCGCCTCTCTCTGTGTCAGCAATCGGCATCAGCAGCAGCACTAATGGCAGATGGTAAACAAATGTTCCTCCCCTCCTTCCCACTACTTTTGCTTGTTATAATTGGCTCGTCCATACACAAGAGTAGCCGTATCGCAGAGTCCTTGTAGTTTTCGCTTGTACGTATAATATACGTATAATTGCTTGAAAAGATACAACTCTCAAAACAGCAGCAACAGCAGCATACAACAGAGGGACTCGTTAGTGAGCCGACCGATCCTTCGGCAGGGGGAGGGGTGGTGTTTGTTGAAACTATTAGGGGATTCAAATAATCAAGAATCGATGTGGAACGTGATTTGTCGAGGGTCGGTCAGTCTTGATGCTGATGACGGTTCTGAAAGAGGGAAACTAAACAAAACGCGAGCAGTACGCTAACGCGTTTATTCTGAGATATGGCGTAAACAATACGACTGACTTCGCCGTGTGCAGACGATTTTTAAACATTTTTTTTTATTTTTTCTTTTTTGTACGTATAATTAAAAAGTAGGATTTTAAAAATCTTGTTTACCTAAGATTTAAAAACTTATTTGTCCAAGGTCCTTAATTTAGTACACTCAATAACAAAAAAAACTATTTTATGTACGTACAAGATTGTCAAACTTTTGTTTCATTGTCTCAAATTCTTTGATAAAATATACTGAAATGCGAAAATAAAAAGATCTAAATATCTAGATAATTGGTTTAAGTTATTACATGAAATGACGGTTTCACTTTTTTTTTCTGATAAAAAAAAAGTTTTTGATTATTAGTAATTTAAATTATCAACACGCTGAATTAACAGAATTTAAAAAGAGACAAACTTAAACAGTAAAAAAAATATACTTCGTGATATTAAGGATGGTAAAAACGAAAACTAATATTTTAGACATTACAAAAATGCAAAAAAAACATTTGAAGCTTGAAGTAATTTAAATCGTTTAGATGGATCTGGAAAGATGGCTAGTTATACATGTACCTCAACACACTTATGCATTAATACTTTTTGAAGTACTCATCATTAAAAATTTTTCAATGAAGTATATTGTATTATTTGTCAGAAAAATATTTGTAACGGAATATCTATAAAAATTTATTTTGTAAATAATAAATTATACTTAGAAATAAATATATTTTGATGTTAAAGTGTCAATGTACTTGAAAAAACTATGTAAATATTCTTTAAAACGTTTTACGGTAACCCTATTCTTCAAAAATACAAAAAAGAAATATTGCTATTGCATAACATTTTTAGAAAATAATTCAATTTCCAAGCATATAAAAATTACGTAAAATAATTGTATTTTAATTTGCTACAAGACATTTTTTTTTAAATGCGTATTGTGATTCTTTAGTAAGCAACAAAAAATGTATCATTAACTACATATCTCCCCAAGTTTTCCACTCCACTGATTATTACTAGCGTTCAAAGAAGATCTCTTTTTTTAATGGCCAAACAACAACGTCAAATACACAAAAGGAACGGAATTACTTTTTGTCTCCTTGTGGGAGTCAATTTCATTGAAATGCTCTCCGGAATACAAATTAAAACTGAATGACAAACGAAAAACGAACTGATGAAAAACCGTGGGTAAATACAACGTCCGTTGCTCGCGTTATTTTCAACCGACGTTTAATATAACTCTTCTTCTCCAGTTTGCTGCAAAAAATTTTCTCGTCGCTGCTTTCTTATCTCTATATACAGATTTTTATGAGTTTTAACTCATTCCGTTTATTATCTTTTCCAAAAAAATATCTATCATTTTCAGCTCATCATGATTACTTAAAAAAGAAAAAAAAGAAAAACTTTGCCCAATCTAGAAGTTGGCTCGAGTGTTTATGCTTTATTATGCGGGTTACACATACGTCGCAGTGTATGAATTTAAGTCAAGAGATGTCTTGTGTCTGAAGCCAAGAAAAACGGATTATGGCTCAGAGGACCGGTTTTGTACCGTCTCACTTTCCATCTAGGTCTGTCAGCGAAAAGAAAACCAAAACTCGCTCCTCGCGATTTTGAATCATACAATGATTATAGTGATTGCTTGGTTGCTCTGCAGTTTTCATAAATTTAAAATCCCTAATGAGTATTTCCTTTACAAGCTTCTTTTCAAATTTTGATTGACATTTTATCCTTTAACGATGATATATTATGAAACACATTAGTTTAATTTTTTGTAAAGTTGATTAATGTTAAAAATAACGTCATATGGAAAAAAGTTAGCTTTATGTCAATCTCTGGAACTTTCTGAATTATTGAAGTACAAAAAAAAAACTTATCCATCTCAATGTGGTACTTAAAAACAATAAAAAAGCAACTCGCGCTAACTTTTGTATATGTTACGTGCATCTCCATTATGCTATTGCTTTTATTTCGTAAAAAACACAATTGCAAGATCGTTAAGTTGGCCTTGTCTAAACAAAGATATTCAAGCATTTCTAATGGGGTTGTACCTTAAAACATGGTTAATGGGGTTGTGACCCAAAACATAACTAATGGGGTTGCGCCCCAAAACATAACTAATGGGGTTGTGCCCCACAGCATAACTAATGGGGTTGTGCCCAAAAAATTAATTGATCTTGTTTTACCTACTAGTTGCAAAAGTCGACTTAACATATTTATTTTCAGTCACATATTTTTTTTGTTTTCTTTTACTCGGTCTAACATTTACAAAAAAAAAAAAAAAAAAAAGTTGCCCAAAACCTAATATTTTTAATCATCTTCCATGCATTCAAACTCCCTGGTCAAACGAAAAATCATTACCCAACATTGTATCGTCGTCAACCTACCTCTGCTCGCGAGACAATAGATTCATTTCTGACTTTCAAAGCGCATAGCCAGTCATTAAATACATAGATGCAACCATCGAAATATGTTTTCCAACCACTTTTTCTGCGAACTCTTACATGCAACACCCACACACGCACATATCGGTGACATGATACAAAAGAGTGCTCTCACACGTATATGTACGTATTTTATCGATCCGATTACACATAATAACTCGTGAGCTACTTTCGTAACGCACCGTATTTACTCATAACAGAACGCCAAATAAAAAAATCGAATACAATGCCCTTTTCAACCCCACGCTTTTTTCTAAACGCACGTGAGTGATACAGTATCCAGCGTTGCGTTTTTTCACTTTTTGCTAATTTGTCAAAAGCGGCGAATACGCAGCTATAACGTCGTTATTTGGTTGTTTGAATCGCTGTTTTTGCATTTTTTTTCCTCGACTATACGTACTACGCGGGACTATCGAAGTACTCGGGCACCAGTACGATGATTAAATTTTCCTTTTTCCCCAACACGTGGATCGGCTGAAAGCTCATTCCGTGATGCTCAAAGTATACCATCGTGTGGTGCGAGTGTCAAATAAATAATTGCAAATGCGAAAAATCGAGCCATGTGTGTCATTTCGTGTCGAACTGTCAGTCGAGTGGTGACAAAAAACGAAGGCCACGAACGCGTAAGGTTAACGAATCGAAACAGGCTCAGAGTTCTTCAATCAACGCGGGAACCGCAGTTTGCAAACTGTAACAGCGCCTCGAGCGTAGTAATATATATTATATCATAAGTACACCAACAAACCGCGGAGTGTAGCGATGGGGGGTATCCTTGAGCGGTCGAGCGATCTTTCTCTTGCTCCTTCGCGTGTGATGTAGTGGTGGTTATTATTGTACGACGACGACAACGTGAGAAAAGGCCCCCCTCCCCCCACACATGGTGTACGTACTCATGGGTATACAAGCATTGCGCAACGGCGCTTGAAAGAAAAAAGAAAAAAAAAATCGTGGGCTTGAACTACCGTTCTGGGGTTTGTATACTTGTAGATTACGATAAAAGAGAGTTAGTTGGTATATTACTTTGTTTGTTTTTGCTGCTGGATATTCTTTTAGCTTTTGGTTTCACTTGAAAGTGTAAATATTAAGTACCATATCTTCTACATGTTTGCTGGTGATCGTAAGTTACGGTGCATTGTTTACTTGGGGCTACTTAAGACGATAAAGCGACTATACAAAGTAACTTTTTGACAATAAAGCAAATTGAGTTGATTTTTTTAAAGATTACTGTTCGAGCAAGTGATTTACGAATTATCATTTGCCAAATCCTTATAACCTATTGTAATATTCAGGTTAAACAAAAAGTCAGATGAACATTACCTTCGGGTGCCATTTTTATTACTTTTGTGATTGCGTGTTGTGAAAACGAGAAAATTGAAAAACGAAGAAATTGTACACAAAAAGTGCGTGAAGCAAGCATTTTTTGCACGAGTGTGACAATCACCGCGTGTATAGGTTGCGTATGTTACTTTTTGGATTTCAGAGGCGTACGTCAATTACATATGGCACTTTCGAATGATTTTCAAAATAAAAAAATTAAAAAAATCATTTTTGAATATTTAAAAAAATCAATAACACTCCAAGTTGCTGACTATGTACATCGTAACAAATCGCTGAAATATCGAAAATGCATGCAGCCGTACTACATAAAAAAAGAGAGATACAAAAAGACCATCAAACACTGAATCCTGGCTATTTGTATGTACGTGCTCAGCTATAAAGGTGCGATATAACGGGTGGTGCGCATCCCTTTTTCTTCTCTTCCCATCTCTGTTTTGCTGACAATACTTGGTATATGCGTGGAAAAATGGTGACCCTCCGGAGTTTCTCCGTTACAGCCGCGTCGCGATATTAGAGCCCCTTCGCGTGTGTTTTAAGGAGAGTTTTTTTTGCGAAACATTTTATCACACTGAAAAAAATTTATGTCGTCTTTGAAACTACCAGAAGTGTGTAAGATTTTTTAAAATACTTATTTTCAGGCCTTTTTTTACTTTTAAATATAATATGTAATTTGAATGTGATTAAAATATCTCATTAACTCGAACATTAGTTGTTTGAGCGTTTTAGAGGTTATGTTTCCAATTTTTACTTTTTGTGAAACAACAATTGACGTAAAACAAATTTTCAGCTCAATAACAATTATAATCAGTAGATACTTCAATTCCGCTAAGAAGATAATGTTCAATTAATCCAAAATAATTTGGTTTTTCCTGAACAAAAACCTCTTTTTGACCATTTTACAGTAGGGACATTAATTCACGCCTTCAGGGTAAGGGCTTCATAATTTTGACATCTACTGGTATGCTTCATAGTCGCAGTTCAGCCCAAATGGCAAAAATCTGGATAATCAGTCCTATCGAAAGAAAAAAAACAACCTCGGTAACACTCAAAGGTACCCTCCAAAGGTCCGATCCCAAGCTCGTATCAGCATAATCAAGCACCCAACCGCGCTCTGTACGCACGACCAAAGCAGTACAATACACAGCAGACCAGTAGTGTAGAATCAGCTCGTATTCGCTCCGTGCATCAGGTTGGAGGGGATAAAAAAAACGACTGCAGCGCTGTAGGTGAGCAAAGTTGGCGAACCCGTACCCCCATGAATCGTACAGTAAGCGTTGTCTTACATGAAAAAAGATATTAATTCATTTAAAGTAATTAGTTGAGAAATCGAAGGCGGAAAAAAAATGTTATTTAGCCAAACCGGGTCTATAATACGGATAAATAATTTTTCTAGGCACTTCAAATCGCCCGAAATTTTAAATAATGGGTTATTAAATACCATCTGTCATATAGTACACAACACACATACTTATCTGTAATGTTGTATACGTGAGAGCCAGAACTCCAACTACTCCAAGCAGTCGACGTAGGCTGCCGCTAGCTGTATAATCTGAATCAGTGTTTACGTTTACAAAGTAACGAAATGCGTACGAGACGGTGCTGCGTTGTTAATTGCAACAAGAAAGAAAAAGCAGGGGGTGGTGCTGTATAAATTCCCAAGTAGACCCCATACGTCGGAGATACAGCGGTCTTCGTTAATCTGATAAATAAATTACACATTTATGTATATGTTACCATAACCTACATTTGTCAAGCATAGGCAATAATGTACTTACAGGTGATTCTACTTTGTATGGATTTAAGCTGAGAGATGTTTGTCTCACAACATAGCAATTGATCAGATGACCGACTCCTTTATTTACATATTCCTGTACGTAGGCAACGTGCCCACTCTCTACTAATTTTTTAGCTTTTTTCAGCGTTTCATTATTAAAAACTATGTTGCAACTTATACTTTTAAAGCCTGTTTGGATAATCATATCCATTTTTTAGGGTGCTGATGTTTACGCGATAGCAGTATGTACGTCTTATTCAATAAATAATACTTTCTCCTATAAGCGACAGTGTTACGATTTAATCATACGGGGGTACGGTATTGCGCGATTCTGACACCGAGGGCGGCGCTGCGTGTCATGCACGGAGCGAATACGATGGTATTACAAACACGAAACTCGCCCATCCCCCCACCCGCGAACACTCATACAGAAGGGTGGAACGGAACAAACAGGAAAGGCGCACTTTCGTCCACCACCCCCCGGAAGTGAGCGCGGACTGTTGAAACGTGGGTGAGTGGGTGGGCATCCGATGTAACCTGTTGCTCCTTTTCCTCCCTCTGGGCGCGCGTAGGGTGTACACACATATATGTGGGATTTGCCTTTTCCAAAGGCGATGCCTGTGGTCGTGGCAGGAGGACGTTTGTATAGGTATGTCAACACCATACCCCTCCCCTCGCTAATGAATTCCACGCGCTGATCGAGTCACGGCACTGATTCTTCTTTTTGATGCTGGTGTGGATGATTTTGACACTTGGTGGTAAAGCGATGACAACCAAATTCCATATTCGGTCCTATCGACGCGCGTTTTATTGGAAAAGAAGAATGCCAGCGCGCGTAGGCGTGGACAAGTCGATGATGACTCTCCCGCGTATAACATAGCCTTGTTTGCGGCGCGAAAGTGAAAGCTCCTCTTAGCTTGTCACCGGGCACTTGTGTGTACAATCTGCATGAGAGGATGAGACAACCTTGATGGTCGCCCCCCCCTGCCCCCGCATACTTGGAGGTGATTATTCTTCCTTTGTTTGTTTTTTTATGAGCAGGATGATTTTTTTTATTGTTTTTATTATTCATATCACACATAATTTGGTTTGATGAAAAATTCATTGCTGTTTTTTTTGCTTTGCTTTAGATCGAAACTCATTGTTTGATGGATGTGTTGATCCTACTTTTTTCCACAACCATCGTACAAATAGTTGTATATGAGTGTGTCACATTTGACATGTAGAAATGAAGATAAACGTATTTTTTTCCTGCTTACTAATCATCAACTTATGAAGTTAGCAAACCTCATAATATATGTAGGCTTTCGAAAAGCGTTTCTACCCATCAGTTCATGTCGTGTTCTCTGAGCTATATTTCGTTTTGACGGATTTCAATATTCTTCTGTAGGTTGTTTCGTTGTGGCTTGCAGGATGAAACAATTGGAATTTATATATCATCAACTCTAAGGTGTGCACGTGTAATTAATTGTTTACTGAATAAATCGGTTTCCATTGTATCCCGAGAGAGATCAAATATCTCGATATACATTCACTCCAATGAATTGTTTATTTTTTGACACGTGTAATCAGCCAAGTTTCTTGATAGGTAATGAAAAAATTATGAGGACGTACATAAGTGTGCGTAGCAACAGTAGAAGTAAATTTGTAAATAATCGATTCGTAATCGATCGATAAGGATGATAAAGATTGATAAGATTGGATTCGAGTATGACTCAAGTGAAAAATATTTTCAACGAATTCGTATACATGTATATAAATTCATGACATAATTTCCAAGCACAAGTATAAAAAAAAATCAATCATTTTCGATTGTCACCAGCTCTAATGATAAAAGACACTTGGCACTCCAATCCAATATTGTCAGACACTCTCTTCGCTGATCTTCGTTCCAATCCATTTTCACTGTCTCGTTGGAAAAAAAAGAAAAAAAAAAAAAAAAAAATCAGCGAATTTCCCATACAACGTCACAGATGATTGATAGCCTTAACAAATCAGCGCTCGTCTTGTTAAATTTTCCAATATAGCTATCGGCGATACTCCTCCTATGCTCTTCGAGGCAAATTAGCCGTCACCTCGACGGCTCTTTTTTCGCCATCCTTTCACTCTGTTTCCCAGAATGTACTATTTTATTTAGTTGGTGGAAATCAACCTCAATGGGTAGAATTTTTTTTATTGACAAAATGAGGAAATGCAGTTTTTTTTAAGTCGTATGCAGTTTATCACTTTTTTTTAAATTAAAAATTCTACAGTTATGCATCTGTTATAAATGTGTGGCCTTTAAGAGAATTCTTTTTATAATTATATTCACTTTCTTCTTATAACTAGGTGAACTTGAATAAGATCTAATTAGGGTTTCAAATGAATCAATTGAATCATAATTCAATTACAGTTCAATAAAAAATTTAAATGAAATTTTTTAATGGATGGACGTTTCAATTTACAATTTAGTTCGATTTTTAATTGGAAAAACTTTTAATTAACAAATTAACTAAATTGTAGAAAATAATTTAATTAAAAAATCTTACTTCATCACGGATGGAAAAGAGAAATATGTTTATAACACTTTATATTCTTCACTTACAGAATATCANAAAGCTCGATTTAATTCATTTATCAGTGATCGTCGGTCGAAAAACCAGATACCCGCCCTCCGTTACCTCCTGAAATAATCTCTCAATTAACGAACAATAGCCGCTATACTCTCAATATTGATTCCATCCATTTCAAGCTAATTAAAATGTTCTCTAATTTATTTTTACAAAAAAATCCGTACAATTGAAATTGTTACTCAATGCAATTACAATGATTTTTGAGAGATGTTTAAAAACTTTTTTTTTGTCCAAAGTATCTAAATTACTATGAAAAAAAAAAAAAAAAAAATCCTAAGTTATACAAAATATTACATTTTGTCTCACATTATAACCTTGACAAACGCTAGATTTACCAGGCACACTTTTCCCTTCCTTCGGCTTCAAAATTAAATTCAACCGTGTTTGAATTTACAACTCAAGCTGATAGGAATATAATTTATGCTCTCCTCTCCCAACGAGAAGTAGAAAAAAAGAGGCTCTCTCGCACGTATTGCTAGCGACATTGACCTGTTTGCCAAAAGGAGCGGCTTGCTTTTTGCCTTTTCTCCTTTCTTTTCATCGGCGCCTCTAGACGCTTTCTTACTTTGCGCTTTCGATTTGATGTACGACTCGAGTAGAAATATAGACATTCACGTTTTATGGAGGACTTTTTTTCTTCGGCGTATTTTTATAATTAAAGTTTACGTGTGATTTTTTTGTAGGGAAAAGTACAAGATTATTAAAATCATCATAATATTGTAGCTCTTCAATTTATATTTGACATATTGCATAAACACATTTGTAGTATAACCATTCAATTATCACATTCAAACATTGAATGTGTATTTTAGTTGCGGGGAAGCAATTATCTACACTCGCAATCTTCCATCATGCCAATATTTAAGTTTTGCCCCATTAGTCCTATTATGAAATTAATTAATCATGTGTCATTAGTTTCATGTACAACAAACCTTTAATTTTTCAATGAAAATGACGTTAGAGAACACTTAGTTAAACAAAACTTTTGCAACTATTCAAATTAGAAAAAAAAAAAATACTCAGTATTCTACCAATCGCTACCAATGCCTACCGTTCCTTATCAATGTAAATCATCTCGTGAAAAATTGAATCCTTCTAAAAAAAAAAAAAATTAAAAAAAAATACATCATGGTGCCACGGTTGGCACTCTATCTCTGCAGGGAACAAAATACTTTGACGCCGAAACGTAGCCGTATTCCTCTCGAATTTTTTCGCCAGTGTCGGGTGTAGTTTCTCTTGTGCTAATCAAACGCCTGACTGGCAGTCGCACCTTGCATTATTTAAAGGTGTAATGGAGAGAAGAGACCAAACAGCGTAATTTTGTTTTTGTTTTTTTTTTTATATGCTACGAACGAAAATACGTTCGTTCAAAGAAATATCTTTTAAATCAAAGAAATAATTTATTATATTTCTTTATTTATTTTAAGTCAAATAACTTATCAAATTAATAAAAATAAGCAATTTTCCTCGAATCAGATTATTAATAAAAATTAAGTATTGCAAGTGAATTATTGACTTATTATGATTATTGACAGCTGAATAGGATGTTCTTTCTAGTCAAGAATTTATCCTGATGTAATTCTTATCATTGATAATTGTAAATGGTTACTTGTTTGACTCGTTGAACTAATTGAGTGTCGATGCTATGTATTGGTAAAACTGTTTGATTCCGTTTATAAAATTCCGAATGAATTATATAAAAATACGATGAGAAGTGGTCGTAATTTCGTTTGGGACGGAAAAAAATATTACGATATTTTAACTTATCCAAATTTCCGTAGCTTGTATCTGTTGGTGTAGTAATATTGGTAGCTTACCTGTAACAGAAAAAAAAAAAGATTTTTACAGTTGTAAATTTTCTTATTTTGTGCAATTTAATATAATAATACACAATAGTTAAAGTTTAAATATGTTTTAAAAACGTGTATATTTTGTGTTTTATATTACTCTACGAAAAAATTTCATCAATCCAAATAAACAGTTAATTGAATACAAACAAAAAATTTTTATTCAAGTAAATTAAATATTTAGTTAAATATATTAAACATTACGCTTTAAAGAAATAATTTATTTGATTTTAATAAATACTTGTTTTATTCAAACACGTTTTATACGTTTTTTGAGATTGACGAATTTTTTTTTTTTTTTTCAGTGCACTTTTTGTTTAAACTCATACAAATGTAAAAATTGTAATCTTGTGTAACGTTTGGAAAATTACTAAATAAATTATTTGTGTCGAGAAAACTTCGTAAAAACATACCTACTTAAATGAAATTTCAAAATCTCAGTATTAATTCATTAGACTCTGACGACAACAACGAGATAAATCAAAATTAATATTCCTCTTCGTTATAGACACACGTATTTACTCACAACGCAGTATATATTTTATCGACAAAAAAAAAATACACACATGTATCGATTTCAAATGTTTTCCATTACCAGCCTCTATACCGCATTATTCACCGGTAACTCGCTCACTTCACATTCTTCGGAATAGTTCAGCCGCTCAAGAAGCAGGAAAAAAAAAAATTATTCGCGCACGTCTCCTGCTTCTATCCATAAATAATCGTCTCTTTCAAATGAAAACACGTAATGCCGCGTCGAAACGTGCCAGCGAATGAACAATATTAGAAAACAGCCGGCACATTATGCGCGTGTAGACAAATTGCCGGGACGATAAAACCTTATTGATTTATCATGAAAAAGTGAAAATAAAAAAAAATAAATAAATAAAAAATTTCTCCCGACGTTTCATACTTGGCATGTAAAAGCCGCGCGCCGCTGCATTCCAATTGAAGGAATATTTTAATAAACGCCTCGACGCTGCGCGTCCTCCCCGCCTTCCCCACGGCGCTGTTTATTGTTTTATTGTTATTTATTCGCTCATTTTGAATATTCGATATTTCCGTGCTGAATAATGTGGAAAATCTAATTAAGTGTAAAAAAAGCACGTGGCCAGCGAAATGCAAATTCTTTCGCTGTGCGCGAGGGGAATCCGTTTCGAGCCTCCAAGTATCGCTTGGTTATTTGGTTGAATGAGCTGACATTTTTATTTTCATTCTACGTTAATTCTTTGATTTTATTACGTTAATTTTTTAAGTAAAAAAAAAAAAAAATGTTTGTACCTCTATCCTACTAATATTTTTTTTATTTTCAATTTACAAAAGTTTGAAGCAATCGTGTAAAAAATTTATGTAAAAAAAAAAATAACAATTCAATTTAATTAAACTAATGTTATAACCACTATCTTTTTTTTAATTAAAAATTTAATTGGTATCGAAACTTGCTCCCCAAAAAATACTCATCGACCGATCGAAATGGATGACAGCGATGCTTTGGAGATACGTTGCGTTACCAAATAGTGAAAGCTCGATTTAATTCATTTATCAGTGATCGTCGGTCGAAAAACCAGATACCCGCCCTCCGTTACCTCCTGAAATAATCTCTCAATTAACGAACAATAGCCGCTATACTCTCAATATTGATTCCATCCATTTCAAGCTAATTAAAATGTTCTCTAATTTATTTTTACAAAAAAATCCGTACAATTGAAATTGTTACTCAATGCAATTACAATGATTTTTGAGTTGAAAAAAAAAATATATATATATATGTATGTATGTATGTATGTATATACATTCCCATGGACTCCGATGCCCATATAATGCTTCCGCGGTTCCGTAGTGGCATTACACATCCGACTGCCATGCAGACTCGTAAAAGGGGCGATTTTCATATTATACGCAAGTTCTCCCTCTCGCGTTTTGAATGTATATATCCTTCTACAGCCGCGACGTCGCATATTACTTTCGTCTTTCCTTTATATTTCTCCGCTGTCGGATAATCTCCAGCGCGTAGGGTCCCGGAGACATCGATTCGAGCTCGGGAGACCGGAAGTTTTCGCCGATTATGAATTGTATATCCTTGAATTTTTTTCGTAAAGGAGGCTCGGAGGCTCTCGCGATGGGACCAGTGATTGGGGGAGATTTTTCAGTATTGAAAAAAGTCGTACTAACCTAGTATCATCAAAAACGTCCGTCCTATGGATTATGGAAATGTGTTTAGCAGGCCATCGCAAAACGGAATAACAATAGTGTGCTTTGTACAATTTGCTGGATGTATTAAAAGTTTTCTGGTATTTTAACGTAAAAATTGTTATCATATCTGGTAAAATCTTTTGGTTCTAGTATTAAATGATATAATTATTTTGGAAATGTTCGAAAGTACAATTTTTAATAGTAGAACTTTCAAGTTTTAATCAAATTTTGGATCCTAATTTTATAAGTAATACGTCTTCTTCGGGAAGTAATTTTTGACAATTTATGGTACAAAATGAAGAGTGTAATTTATTTTTACTTAAAATTATTAGATGGATGTAAGAAGCTTTCATTTACCACATCTGTCTAATAATTTTAAGTAAAAATAAGTTACATTAATAATTATATTTCCTGGATTTTCCATTAGAGTTTATGCTATAAACATTTTTTATATTGTACTAATATTCGTATAACATTTATGATCGTATAACTTTTTATTTAACACGTTAAGGTGTATTTTTGAGACTTATTTACATACTTGATAGTATTAACGGTTAAAGATTCAAAAAAATTAGATTACATGACATTTAATACGCAAATGACAAAAAATAAAAAAAAAAAAAAAAAAAAAATCACTCCCAAAAAAACCCTCATCTTTTTACCCGTGAAAACAATAGCTTTCCATCCTTACACGTATAGACGCACTTCCTCATCATCCCGAACTCTTTCCATTTCTGCACTTGCAGTTAAAGAAACCACGTCCCCGGGTTTACGAGCGCAACTCGGCCCTCCGCGCGATCCTCTCTCTCTTCCTCTTCCTTATCAGCTCAGCGCCGCCGAATAAAAAGCTCCCAAGTTAGGGTCGCGGGTAAAAATAAAAGTTGGCCCGTAAAACTAAACCCGTAGACGCCGTCGAGCGCGATACCGAAGATTTTCGATTTTAGTGGCCCTCCGCGCCTACGTACATACACACACGGCTCGAGCACACCCGCCCACCCCCTCCGGGCCGGTATAGGCAGGCAGATGAAAGAGGTGTGGTGCCGAGAGTCCCGGGGCCGAGCTCAC
The DNA here is from genome assembly GCF_000648655.2 of Copidosoma floridanum. Next base: position 353,526 of record NW_019379537.1, read on the forward strand.
CTGGCGAGCTCCCGTTATTCGCGGAGGGCCACTAAAAATCCTCCCACCCCCTCGCGAGCTCGCCGCTGTATACCCCCCTTCTTCCTCCCACGTGCCAGCGGGGGTGGGCTCGCGCTCACCTTCAACCCCCTCCCACTCGATGGATCTTCGCCCCCGCCCCTTCGCATGTTGCGGGGCTCGCCCGGGATTTGGAGCTTCGGTTGGGCTCTTTTTCCACTTGTGGCGATTCGTCAGAACTGCGTCGGCTGATCTTCCGCTCGAAGATTACCGGTGACGAATGTTGAGGTTTCATAGGGAATCGTCTTTTTATTTTTTTTTTTTTGGAGTCAGTTTGGTTTCTTCAAGGGCGACATACTTGCATCGAATAGCCCTAATAGTTTGTTGTTGATTCGATTTTTTTTTGTCTCCGAAAACATTGGACTTGACGTAGATATGAAAGTTGATGAGCTCGGAGGAATCATTATTAACTTCTTGAGTGGTGCTTTTTTTCGTCAGTCAATTTTTGGTGCCACAAACCAAGTTTAATTAAAAAATTAAGTTATCTTAAAAAAAAAAAAAAACTCTTTGATTTCTAAATTAAGCTCAAAAAAAACCTGAATGAAATTGTCCTTAACAGGTGTACGCCACTGTTACATATTCCCCCGCGAGTGGACTGATTTCTTTGTTACGCCAAACTTTTCTTGATTCCCTCTTTTTTTTTCAACGAAATCGATCAGCGATAGTCAACTTTGTAACTTTCACTCTCGCGCGCATAATCGAGTTTTCTCCCCTTCGATCGGCGGGTCGCAGTTACACTCGAGACTCCGTAAGTTGAACCCGTTAATTGTGTAATCGTCGTGCAATTCGATTTTTACTGAATCGCTAACGCGGATATCTTTATTCCATCACAAATTTAGTTAGAATAGTAAGTAATGGTGGAGTATTTTCGAAAGGGTGAAGAAGAGTGAAAAAAAGGCTTTTTAGATCGTTCAAGCAATACATGGGTACAAGAAAGCATAACTAACAATGTTCATGTTAAATCGTGTTGTCTTCATTATTTATCCAAACTGCAGATTTTTTTCAATATAATTCAAGGTGGTATAAGTTTCTTACCATGTACGGAATATAACGTCAGACAACTGAAATTCAATTTTGTACATCATTGCTACTTTTTGTAATAAAAATAGGTTATGTTGATTGTTTTTTTTTACTACGGTAACCTTAAAATTGTACTTTTTATTGAAGGTCCTTGATTCTTTACAAAATTTGGTACCGCAACTTTTGAATTGATTATTCTTGAGAATGTCGGGCAATATTTACTCAAGTGCCTTTCGTCCATCTTGATTCGATGACATCTGATTATCGACAAGATAGAAAACTACCCTATACCCTACAGGGAATCCCAGCTCCTTTTCAAGAGTACCTATTGTTCCACAACATTACTACGCTCCCTGCAGCGATCGAAACCGGCCAGACTTACTAGGGTACTTACTTTAAACTAAATGTTGAAAAGTGCTTGAATATAAAAATCACGAATTCATTATTAACATGACAAAAGTTCTGCACTTACGGTTTGAGTACACCACCTCATGTATCTATTTATTTCTCGAATGCATATATACAAAAACTTAGTCCTTCGTGATGCTAGGCCGATATTAAAAATACCGCATTTTCCTCTCACCCCACCTCGGGACACACAAAACGAGCACACCTCACAAGCCGCCCCCGATTTAGACTCTCGGTCGTCGTCAACCGTAAAGCGCCCGCTCGAGAGCTTCCCGATCGTCATGGCCCGAAATACCACCGCTTCACAGTAGCCGCCTTCGGTTTATGCACAGGATCACCCGCGTAAACGACGATAAGTGCCACCGCGCCTTTACGACTCGCTCGTATAACAACCTACCTTTTATCTCACCGTGGCATCCCTCGCTATTATATACCCCTGAAAAAGCGCTCGCATCTCACACTACCTACGCGTATTATTATATTATAAAGTAGGGACAAATTCCCCCCTCCCCTCTCCCCCAAATGACGATTGTCGTTGCAAAAATGACAACTAAAGTTTACACGAGGGGCAATCGGGGTCATTGTCTTGTTTGGCGTCGCGTCGTAATCGTACACGAATTTCCTAATGTGCGTGTATAACATACACACATGTGCGACTGTATAATTCGAGATGGTCGTCATTTTGAAATTGACAAGAGAGAGAGAGAGAGAGAGAGTGCACCACTATTGTTTGCTGCCTGCACCACCATCACCGCCCGTGGCGTATTTCACAATTAATTTAATGATTATGAAATTACACGACACGTCAATACATCGGATACGCTTATTGAACGCGCGTGTTTTGATCTAAACGTGTAGCGCGTGTTTGGGTATTACGGACAGCTGGAATTGATGCACGAGGATGGGGGAGTATTGAATTACGAGGAGGAGGAGGAAAAGGATTAAAAAGGTGTAATGTGCAGATTATGCTGCTTATTTTTCGAGATTATACTTAAGTATATAACGTTACAATCGGACCTTTCATTCACAATTTTAGTGTATTGGCCATAAAGTCTTTACTTGGAGATTTTTTCCGAAAGTAATGAGCCGATGAAACGATGGCGATAGTGGGCCCATGGAGGAGGTAAGTACAATTTAAAATTCTCATCTTTAGAAATTATGTGAACAATATAAGGAAGAAGAAGAGGTTCAGATCAGTGTCTTAGCTCGATTGGCTGAAGAGTACGCGTCACTGGATCGAGCCAATTTGGAAGTAAGAGATTTTTTCGGCTGGGGTTTGTTCCTCAGCCTCGGTGGATTATGTCTTCACCACAGGGCGACTCGAGGGTGGGCGATGATGGTGGAGTAAAATGTGAGGAACAAAAAGGCTTAGTTAGAGAAGTGAGGATCAAAGACAATGGCATGGGGTATTTTTCAATCACGTGATTGAGGCCACGAGTCTTTGATTATACCCCCCTTAATATATCGTACGGAGCTCCATATTGGATCAACAAGAAACAGTTTTTCTTCCAACTTTGCTGTCTCTCTCACTGTGTAATCTAGCGGCACTCATTTCATGACCCGTTTATGCTATATAACGGCTTTGGTTAGGTAGTGGTCATCGATTAATTAGTTGGGTGATAAAAGATGGTGTTTGAAGGAGTTTATTACTCGGGATTACAGTCAACACCCCCCGTATAAAAGTGGCGGAGGGTGCCCGTGTAAAATCACTTGAGTGATGTATGGGTAGAAAAAAGAAGTTGTGTTCTTGAAAAATTGAAAACGACATATTTCAATACAGTTTAGATCACTTCAATTTCTTCATCATTGGCTCGTCTTACCTGACTCGTCTGTTTCTACTTAATTTTACAGATGACAAATTCTTTAAGTCCATGCAAAATCAAATATACTGTGGACTGTTGACTTTAGTTGTAGTTGAACATTATTACGTACAAAAGTTTAATTTTTTTTAAATTAAAAATATGTATGAAAAATCATAAAAATACTCTTTTATTGATAAATTAAAAACTACGGAAAAAATTTTTATCGTAATTTATCGTACTTGATTGATAGCAGCGAGGGTCTCCGATGGTATAATTATGTTGTTACAAATAATTATTATAGTGACTCCCGCTTTTATTAATTTGTTATATGATGATAAATTAATTTATAATTCTTCAATTCACGAGTAAAATAATTTTTTTATACATTTTATTTATTTTTTTTTTTTTTTTTTCACTAACGGCATGTAAGCTAAATAAAATAACATTAGCCTAGGCTCAAAGCCAACAGCGTCTTCATGAATCATATAACAAAGTTTGAGCTGAATTTTTAATTCCAACGAAAGATCAGGATTCAACGACTAAAATATATATAGGAAATAAATAGTCTTAGCCCTTATAACTAACTTTTGGTACCACGATGATAAACACTATCAATAAACGTTTTTTTACTTTGATAAAAACCAAAGACAATCGACTAATCCAACTCCCTCACAAAGTTTACTTCTTTACACAAAAAGAAATCAAAATGATGAGAAGCCCAATATAGCGATAAAAAAAATTTTCCTTCAAGCATTTATCCATCAACGAACAATTAAAACCCCACCGCGTAAAAAAGTCGCGAGCATAAATTATCCGAGGGTATTAATGCTGGGGAGCTGCTGCTGCGCGTGGCGAGATCCTTTAATTATTTACTTTTCCACTAAAGTCGCGAACCAGAGTTCCAGGATGGATTATGTACATCGAAGTGTCGACGGAAATATAGGGTTTATTAAGAACGCAGGGCTTTGAGCGCCAATTAAAACCCTCGCTGCTGTTGAGATTACATTCTGAGGAGGATGAGAGAAAAAAAAGACGCTCAATCTAACTTGTCGCATAGCTTCTTTTCCGCGGCGTTTTTATTGCAAATACCTGCGCTCTTTGAAAGAGACGTCAGCTACGTTAAAAAGAGCCAGACTTTCGAGACAAATTGGGGATTGAGATCCTTATTATTTTTACTTGCTTATATTGCTTTTTTTTGTTACTTTTAAGTACTTTTTTTGTTTGTATAATTTATTTTTTTTTTTTTTTACTTAACTGTATACTGTATGAAAAAAAATATCATATAATACTTTGTGAAAAAAAACTTCATTTTTATTAATACTCGTAGCACGATATACTTGCGAAAATTTTTTTAAGCCAACTGAATGCATTGTATTTTTAAAAGGAAAAAAGTACTAAAAACTTGTAAAATCATTGTAGATATAGTTGTTATTATTTTTTTTTAAGATTGCACGTGCCATTAAAAAAAAATCATGTAGGGGAAAACTAAACTATTTTTCGTATGCTGTGCAAACACGTTCGTAATATCGCAGTACCATCGAAGATCAGAGACGCAAAATCAACGCGCCTATTGTTCTCTCGACACAATCGATGGCCATTACAAGTGTCGAGCTTACAATGACGTTGTTGGGATTTTTGATGCTGTCGCTCGTCAGTTTCTTTACGAGTTCTTTATTCCTCTTAAATAGTCGTCAGATCTGATGGATGTAATAATGGTCTTAAGCAACTGCGCTGTAAAAAATGTAACCTTGAATTGTTTTATTTTCTTGTGTCTACTGTTCACATAAAAAGGCTTTTGTCATTAAAAATTTTTTTTGCATATTTTTTTTATCGGTAATTCGCTTTTTGGTTGTACAATGTAAAAAAAAACTGCATAATTAAATGATTTACAAATTGTTGTGCTTTTCCATTTTAAGGTATGACTTATTCTCAAAAGCATTTTATATTTTTATTACATAAGAGTGTAATCACACATTCATTAACAACAGTATGGTTTGTAAAATAATTTAGACTCTAAATTGAGTTGAGTCTGAGTACACAAAAATTTTCGCAGCACTTACGTGTCAAAAAAGCTATAGTTTTTTTATTCTAATTATCAAAATTGTTATTTTAGAAATACCTTTTTGTCCAAAAACATTTCGGGGGTATAAAAAAAATAAAATTTTAACCATTTTTGTGATTTGAAAGTCAAACAAAATAGTGAGGATACAGCAGCTATGTAATAATGTTTTCTAGTGACAATAGTAGTAACACTATAAAATTGACACTGTAAGAAGCTTCTTACGGTCTTCTAGTCAAAGGAAAGAAAGATTATGTGGCTTCGTAATGTAAAAAGAAAACATTTCTTAATTATGAAGTAATAAATCGTTTAAAACGTGGCTTTTAAAAACAGCAAGATGTGGACTGAAACATAATAAATCTCCTTAAAGTTTACATTTGATTTAAAAAAAATTGGTTTATGAAAAAATTATACTCTTTTAAAATACTTTTGCTTGACAGAAATAGTTGTTTTTTCTCACTAAATAAGATTTTTAAAAATAAAAAAAAAATGATGGAAGACAGTACAAAATCATAATATTGTGTTGCTTTAGTATCGACACAATAAATTAAAATTTTTTAAAAAATTCATAAAATCATTTAGTCCTAATAAATAATGTAGCGAAAATCGTTTTACTTGCCCAAGTAATTGTTATCCTATAGAGTGACAAGATTTGTTTTATAATACTCATTTCAGATCAATTCAACATAAATACACATTATTTCTCTGTACTAAATGTCGAGTTTAATTTACAAGTATTCGTTTGTGTACTACAATGTTTGTTTATGAAATAACAATAAATTATACATTTTTTGCATCTAAGATAAGATTCGTCGGAACAGATTGTGTTTGAGATATTATTTACTCTCTGTAACATTATGTGTCGATTGTAGTGTTGCAAAATTGGTGTAAACGATTCCATGAAGGAACAATAACACACCATATACCGTAGGTGAAAGTTGTATTGTTCGACAAAATTAGTTCACCTACTCGAATACAGCATTATTTTCTTTTTGCTTCGTAGCCGTTATTAAATAAAAAAAAAAGTTCATCTTTAATTTATGTTTTTTGTCAACGAACATCTAAAAATAAAATATAACTAAATATGATATTTTTATCCTACCTTTCGTAAAATATTCCTTTTTATGAATACTAATAGATAAGGTTTAAAAAAATTTTATTAGTACATTTATTAACTTGAATTAAATTGCAATGGATGTAATCAAAAATATTTCTGTAATGCGCCTAATTGTGTCGACTCTCAATTTTTCGCGTAACCATATAAAAATGTTTAATATTTGCTAAAAAAAATTAAAAATCCAACAAGAAAAGAGTACACTTCTTTTCCAATGACGGACGCGTGATCTTCTAATTTCTATTTACTTTACGCCCCAAACTGACTTCTCCTTCGATCTCGCACGCATTGTGTCATATAAGTGGACGAAATACTGCACGTCGTTTGCCGCGGCTTAGTTACATCAACAAAAACGCTGCTTCTCTCAAAAATTGCGCAAGAGCTCCTATATGAATCATAATGGCATGTCTACAAAATTTTTTTTTTGCAAAAACAACATTTCTTTATTTACCATATTTTTTAATGTGATCTGTGCGAACGAACGTTTGGATGGGTAATTTGAGTTTGTATACCTAAGTTATAGCATTTATTGTTTCACATTTACTTGAATCAGTACGTAAAAGGTGTAATTTCTTAAAAATTATTCATTGTTACAGAAAAATTAAATTGAGTTAACTTTTTATTTTAATACATATTGTAAATAAATATAGTCTGATTTAAAACTTTTGTCGATAAATTTACAAGTGAACTATAATTGATAGTGAATCATTTTTATTTTTATGTTTATTAAAATAAAAATATACATTCTTTTCAATCTACACATCAATGTGATTACCATCTGTCACAATTTACGTCTGTTTTTTAGTAAACATCAAGATAAATCAACGATATATTTTTATCGTAAAGCTTACCACTATTTTTAACAATCGAATTATAAACTTGTAGATAAAAACTGTCGTGTTATTAATTTTTTTTCTTACCATCCGCAAGTTCCGTTTGAATTATTTTAATGTGATATTGTCTAATCAACTACATCACAAACAAAATGGGCTTGATTTGAAATTATTCTGTTTTCGAAGAATATTCCGTATTAAATATACATGAAAGTGATTTTTTTTTTTTTTTTTCATCCGTTTCGAAATGAAGCATTTATTGCCTTTCTCAAATGCAAGTAAAGTCAGGGAAAAAGTTTAGTCATGTGGTATTGTTCGTTTAAAAAGAGATAATGACAATTTTCCTTTTTTTTTCTGTACACATCTAGCATCACATTTATTCAAAATTCAAAGTATCTCTATAGTATTCGGTACACGTACATGAATTCGATTATAATTTGTACGAAACGTTGAATGAGTATTAATTAATTGCGGTTTAATTTGTTTACGTAATTGCGTCGTAATGAATATACGCAACTCATATCAATACGAACGAAACGAATTCGCGAGTAATCCATACAGGGCAAGTTATGCATTAAAATAGAGTCTCTGATTGGTTTTCGCTTGAATTAACTTTTAATTCAAGTTGACTAGACCGTGAAAATTCCTTTTAAAAATATATTATTATTGATATAAATTTTATAAAACTAAAGATCTTTGACTGATTTTTTTTTTTTTTTTTTTTTTGTTATACCTGAACGGTGATAAATTATTTGTTTTAAAGTTAAAATAATCTGTAACTTTATAGAATATGCATCATCCTTGTCCAGAATTTGACAAAAATTGGACATTCAATAAAAACATTATGTCACATTATGTCAAAATACTAACTATGAACGAAAAAAAAAAGAACTTGTTCCTCTACTTTTGTGAACCACGTGTGTTTATCTAATAAATATAAAGATAATCTTTGGCTAGCACTCGAGTCATTTCTTATTTAGTTGAAAAAAAAACAAATAATCGATCAATTACTTAACTTCATTTTTTCATGCTATTTCACGTTATCGATGAAAAACACATCCCTATCGACCCACAAGAAAACTGATACGGAACTGGGAATCACATTTTTCCAAGCCGATTAAATCGCTTTATCAATTTTTGCAAACATGTCCGTTCGCCTATATAAATCTCTACTGCCGTCGTGATGTTACTATTGCACCCGATTATTCCCTCTCGGCGAAGACTTGCGAATTTCCCAAACCACGACCATGAAGGCTGTATTCTTTGCTTTTCTCCTGGTGGTAGTGCTGGGGTCGGCTTACCGTAAGTACTCTTGTACACAGTTGAACATCAGTAGCGTTTATTTTTGATAAATACCAACAATGCATTATCATCCAAGTGTATTTCAATAATTCGTTTGAGGCATGTGGAACTATTATATATATATAATATTCGTAATATATAATATGTATATATTTAATAAAGGAAGGCTGTAAAGTGCATAAGATTTATATGACAGATTCATCATACTTGTGAATGTATTAAATCTAGTACAAAGTCTAATCTACAATTTTTTAATCTACATATATATTGTTTCGTTTGATTTATTTTTGACACATTGAAATATTTAACACTGTTATGTAGTTGGTGGACGTTTAACTCGTGTGTTTGGAATTATTATTTAAAAAGTTTAAAAAAATTGTCTTCAATACACTTGCAAACGTACATCATAAAATAAACTAGTGGCTATATATTTTTCATTTTGTAACATTCATTTTTGCTTTAAACATTTTTTTTCTTTTTTTTTTTTTTTTTTTTTTTTTTTTTTTTTCAATAAAGTTGGCAATTGATCGATTTTCTTATTTGTTAAATGAAAAATAACACGCTTGTATTTATCAGCTACGCTTACAAATTTTCTAAAAACAGTACGAGTGTAAAATCGAGTGCTCCCCTCCAAATTAATACCAACCCCAAAGTTACATCTACATATCCCGGCAACAATAATGACAATAATGTTCTTGTCAAGTCTCGGACGCTGCCTGCAACCCGTCCCTCTGTAAATCAATCTGCGGCAGATTGGGCTACGGCTGGTGGCGGTGCTCGGGCAACATCTGCTACTGCAGCAATTTCTTGAACGCAGCCCAAGAGCCGGACGTGGCCAAGGAAGTCAGCTTCAACGTCGACAAGCTCGCCAAGGCTTTTGAGCACTAAATTACCTATGCCTAACAACAAAATCCGATCCTTCGGATGAAATCATTGTATTTGCCTAAAATAAAGTACTCAAAAATTTTCTGAGCATCAGCAATTGATTTTTCTTCCCCTACGTGCCGCGAGTTGAGAAAACTCGAGAGAAACATCCTCCTCCTCGGAATTTCGCACGCGCGCGCCTCCGCCTGGCGGGTAATTCCATACACACGGACTCCCCCCGTGACGGCGCTAACGTGATGGGCCCCGGCTTTCTTCTTCACGAGATTTATCAAAGACGGCGGAGTTAAACTGCATTAGCGTTCGACGCGCGCTGCTGCTCTCTTGGCGAAGAAAAACCTCCGTGGGAGAGGGGAGGACACGTCTGGCGATTAACGCGCGAACTATTGTGTTACGGGATCACGGAGTTTTGCGAGAATGTTGACTTTGTTAATTGACGAGATGAAAAAGTAACGCAGTCGGTAAACGTAACCACTAATGATAATTTAGTTGAAAAAAATAATGGAGTGTTATCAAAATACTACAGTTGATCACTCGGTAGCATCGTAACTATTACCGTTCCACGGTTACGAACTCATTTATTGATAATATGAGAGAAAAAATATAAAAATGAGTGTCCCCTATATTCTAGTCATTCGGAATCCAGGGACTTTTTAAATTACCACTCAGTGTTATGACAACAAGGTTGTAAAAAGTTCCTAGACAATAGAATGCTGTCACAGTAATTTTTATGATATTTATTGCGTAATTAAAAAACCAAGCCTGTGGCGCATCTTTATGCAAATAATATGAATTCATCACTAAAACGTTCCAAACGTGAAGTTGTGAATTATTTCAACATCAGTATTTGAAACGTCGAATAAAATTGTTAGGTTGAATTTAAAAATTAAAAAAAAAAAATTTCGCACAGGTAGCTTTTTGATATGCTGTCATCCTCCTGTTTTATATTGTATCGCTCGTCTCTGATCAATATTCATTGATTATGCTTGATTAATTATTTTTACAACCAGCGAATGTTATTCAAATCATAACCGCATGATCTCAGCTTAAAGGTATCAGATAACGAATAAAATGCTGTATTTGAAATTATTTGGCTTTATAAGGTAAAATTAAAGATAAGGAATCACAAGAACGTTCTTATGTGATTAAAAAATACAGAAATGGATTAAAATTGGTATTTAAAAAGGATTCACAATGAAATATATGAACGACCAGAAAAATATGATGAAAAGTATCATTAATTACTGCAGCAGGTGATGGAAGGCGAGCGAATTTCGAGCTGCATTGAAAGAGGTGGTCGCCGTGCATATATACGCACATTCATATCAATCTAAATATGTTTGACATCCATTATGAAGTGATCCATTCTCGTTGCAGTGCACATATATCCACACGCGTGTACAAACATACGTGCTCCCGTACAACATATACCCCTTCCCGTACCAATCGAATTGTCAAATTCGTCGCGGGGGGGGGTATAAGAGGAGTCACGTATACATTTATTAATCGAAATGTTGGGCACAGCGACAAAATGAACATACGCATGCACGAACGCACTCGCGCGCACCAATTCGAAATTTCGCATGAAGATGCGCATATCGCACGTTTGGACCGGAGTACGTGACATAACGCGCAATCTAATGCGACCAAATTGGGGTTGGCTTGTGCATAAACACTATAGGCGTTTTTTTTTGTCCTCGTAATTAAAATTCACTGAGCGAAAGTGCGTATCATGTGATGATGATTGCGCTGATGTTGGTTTGAAAGGACGCGTGAATTTCAATGCTGTTTTTCAAAGCGATGTGCACGGATCGACGTTCTTTTCATGCGGTTTATGTTTGAAGTGCGAATCATCATAAATAAAAATACAATTGCTGAAAAATAAACAGATCCATACAAATTTGTGGTATACAATTAAAAATAGTTCAATTACATAAAGAGAGACAATCGAGGTTCTTATAACGGCATGTGGCAATATGCAAAATTCTAGTTAGTCATATTTTTTTTTTTTTTTTTTGTAGAGCTTTAATAATTACGTAATTGAACTTGTGTGACCTCTTTAGTTAAACAATTATTGAAGCATATTGTGTAATGTAAAAACTTGAAATCATTTCACATCCTTGCCAATATTAAAATTCCCAAAAAGAGGTGACCTATGACGTAAAAGTCACAATTATCAAACTCGGAAGAAAGGTCTCTTATACTTTTTAAATCAATAAAGTTGCATCATCAGATAAACACAAATTGCTCGCATGAATGAGACAAGTGATGATCGTAAGAGGCACACCACAGCTGTAATTGCATCCAAATTATACAAATACGTCTTATCAAATAACAAACACAATGCACCGACAGTAGAAATCCGAGTCAACAACACTTTTTCACGTATATAAACCCGAGGGTGAGATTTTGACAAGCACTTCGAGTCTCCAGTACCTCGTACCAAGCAGCTTGACAATGGTTTCCAAGACTTTGTTCCTCGTCCTCTTGGGCTCTGCCCTCGTTTTGGTGAGTATCGCTCGCACTTTCTAATAACTATTCTAGAAAAACAAATGTCATCAAACGGATATAAGTGATAAACTATTGAATAATTCTTTACCACCTACAGGCAGCACCAAAAGTTAGCAACGACGTTGTGGTGGTAGACGAGGCCGAGGAGCGCAGCATCGAGGATGCCTGGAGGAAACTCGAGTACAAGTTCTCCCAGGCCATTGAGAAGATCAGAAAAACTTGGCACGATGTCAAGCAAAAGGGCCAGAATGTTGTCAACATCAACCTTAAGGTCATCCGGGAGAAAGGAATCGAGCTGATTCACAAGGCCAAGGAAGTCTGTAGGGAAATCAAGCTCGAGGGCAAAAAGGCTGCCCCCGAGATCGAGAACATCAACAAGTCCCTCAAGGATTTGGCTGACCAGCTCAAACACATCAGCAGCGAGGCCGTCGTCGACGCCAAGCAGCTGGTCCATGAGGTTGTCGATACCGTCAGGGAGCAGTTCAACAAACTCAAGAAGCACATCTAGTTATTTTTTGTTTTAGTCTAACCTATGTACTTGTCTGCCTATTGTTGAATCTCATCTATTATACTATTTAGAATAATTAAATACTCACGTTTTTTTGGAAACCGATCTTTGTTTTAATACTTAACCCATTCCAATCCTCAACAACTGTTATACCAATTGTGTTGATAAGTGATATAATGATGTCGAGCGTAATTATCAGTTGGCAATATACTGTACTGTATGAACTACATCAACTTTGATGAACCAATCTTGAAGATTCATTGTGGGGCTAGTGGAAAAGGAAATTTGGAGTATGAGGTCTTCTTAACACGTAGTTTCTGATCATAATCGTAAGTAAAGCCGACTTTGGAAGTGGTATTGTGAAATGTCATCATTCAACGTTCAAGGCAGTTGATCAAAAAGAAATTGATTGATACGAAGTACGAAACTACTGAGGAACTATCTGTAAAACCCATTCGATTTTCCGAATTAATTGGCTCTAATGCGGAGGGGGCGCTATCACGAGTCATGAGACCTTAAATTTCGACAGTGTTCACTTTTTCCAAACAGACAAGAAAATAATTCTCGTTGCTCGACACTGATACTCTTGTCAGAATAACATATCATTTTTTTAGAGCTTTGGTGTACTATAAATCGAGCACTTTGGCTATGATTGGCTGTACATATAAATAAGTCAAATGAGGGAATTTCATTGTAATCGGGAAAGGAATACATACTTGGGAAATTCACTTTTATGACATTGATATGTCTAAAAAAAAATATGTATTTGTACTGAACCGCTCAATCGTTTTATGACCTTTAAAATAATAACAATTACTGTGCTAGGATGGTAATTTTGTGTCATTCCGCCGTTTAGGGACTTATTACTCTGGTCAAGCTAATTCTTACCGTTATTCTGGACAATACGACTTCTATAGTACAAACAGTTAAAGTTTATATATATATATATATATATAAAAGACGAAACAGTACCAAATTACCATTCTAGCGCAGTAATTTTTTTTTCTCTCGGTGTATGAATCGTGGTGTCCGAATAAATTTCAGCAGAAACAAATTGTACATTTCAATGGTTTTATTTGGACTGACAGCAATTATCAATTGCTAAACAAAAACGAAAAAAGGTACAT